>CM077518.1:31963959-32126199 GCA_039654895.1 Mongoloraphidia duomilia | reverse complement strand
AAGCTGAATGAAGTGACCAAGAAGGATGCTTATCCTCTGCCTCGCGTTGATCATATCTTAAATAAATTAGCTGGCGCTCATTATCTGTCGAGTGTTGACTTGAAAAGTGCATTCTGGCAGATTCCGCTTGATTCAACGTCACGAGAAAAAACTGCGTTTAGCGTTCCTGGCAGAGGATTATTTGAATTTGTTGTCATGCCGTTCGGTCTGAATAATGCCCCTCAGACACAACAACGATTGATGGACATGGTGTTGGGTCCTGAATTAGATCCATTTGTCTTTGTATATTTGGATGATATAATAATTGCAACTCCTACTTTTGAGAAACACTTAGAAGTTTTGATGGAAGTGTTTAAGAGATTGAGTGCTGCTCAGTTGACAATTAACGCTGAGAAGTGTAGATTTTGTTTTCCTTCGCTCGACTATTTAGGTTTTGTGGTTGATAGAGATGGCTTGAGAACGAATCCGGATAAGATTTCAGCCATGATAAATTACCCTCGACCAGAAAATACGACTCAAGTGAAAAGATTCATCGGCATGTGTTCGTGGTATCGTCGTTTTATTGCTAATTTTTCTACTCTTACTGCACCCATTACCGCTTTGATTAAGGGTCGCAAGAAAGGACATCGTATCATGTGGAGTGAGGAGGCGGAGAAAGCTTTCTGTGAAATCAAGCAAGTGCTTGTATCTTCACCTGTCCTCACAAGTCCTGATTTTGACAGGATGTTCACTGTCCAGTGCGACGCTTCAAATGTCGGGTTGGGATGTGTTTTAACACAACAAAATAACGATGGTGTCGACGTTCCCATAGCCTTTGCCAGTCGAACCTTGTCTGCTGCAGAACGTAATTATACGGTCACGGAGAAAGAGTGTTTAGCGGTGATTTTCGCCATTGAGAAGTTCCGTCCTTACGTGGAGGGAGTACAATTCCGGGTGATTACCGATCACCATTCCCTTTTGTGGCTCCACAATTTGAAGGACCCCGTTGGACGCTTAGCTCGATGGGCCGTCAAGATGCAGCAGTTCAATTTTATCTTGGAACACCGTAAGGGTTCACTTAATGTCGTCCCTGATGCTCTATCTCGAGCCCATAAAGAGTCGTGCTTTCTGGCAATAAATGAGGAGCATATAGCCACGGATAGGTGGTATCTAAATATGCTACGTAATGTCGAATCGGATCGTGAAACATTCTCAAACTATGATGTTATTGATGGTCGGTTATATAAGTTTGTTCCTTCAGAGACTGGGCCTCAAAATCCAGTTGATTGGAAGCTAGTTGTGCCCTTGCGTCAGAGAGTAGAGGTGATTCGTTCGTGTCACGACGTGCCTACAGCTGCTCATCTTGGAATATTCAAGACAATAAATCGAGTCTGCGAATTATATTACTGGCCCAAGATGCGCCGTGATATAAAACGTTATGTGCGACAGTGTAGAGTGTGTGCAGCGCAGAAGATGGCGAATACGGCACGTCCCGGTTTCATGGGGAAGCCAAAGCGAGTTTCTTATCCTTGGCAGTTGATAGCAGCGGATATTATTGGCCCTCTTCCTAAGTCGGCAAATGGCGCTTCTTATTTGTTGGTTGTAACTGATTGGTTTACAAAATTCTCCTTGCTCAAACCTTTGAGACAGGCTAATGGCGCTTCTATTGCGAAATTCTTAGAAGATGATGTATTCCTCTTGTTTGGCGTGCCTCAGATCTTGATGTGTGATAACGGCACTGAATTCATTAACAACCGCATGAGAGAACTCACTGAGCGTTACGGAGTTAAGTTGTGGCCCAATGCTCGTTATCATGCACAAGTTAATTATGTCGAACGTTATAACCGAACTATAGGAGCTGCTATTCGGTCTTATTTGGACGAAGTTGATCATCGCAACTGGGATAAGGAAATACAGAAAATTGCGTTTGGTCGTCTTGGCGCCCTCTACACCGGTCGGTTCTAGCTGGGGCGAATCTCTTCCACCTCAAAGAACTCACCTAATCTCCAGGTCTTGTTAGTTTTAGTTATTATTATTATTTTAGTGGTCGGCGGTCGGATTTTTTCTTGTAGGCTTTGGCCTTTTCTGTTTGTGCTGTCGCTGCTTCGCAGCAGGTTGACTTCCCTAGTCATCAACTACCCCTACGTGTATTTTTTGTATCTTTAGTTCCCTACGGGGATCCACGCCTTGCACCGCTGAGTTAAGCTAGCCGGTGGTTGCCTTGTAACTAGGTTAATTTTGACTGCTCTACATTTTTTATAATTCGGCTGGTTAACCGTTACACAATTGGCGCCCAACGTTTGGGGCCCTCTGTCATACTAATACATCCACGTTTGGGGTTTAGTGGATGATTCTTGTGAAGGCTGATTTTGCGATCAAGTATAATTTTTTGTTGAAATAGTTACTATTTTTTGCATCTGAAATGGAATTCTCCTATGACTTGGACGTTGACTACTTACCCACCGTTGAAGTGAATTATGAGTTGAAGATCAGAGGTCTTAAGAGTGGAGGTGAGGAGGCTAATAGGCGGAAGTGTTTACGCAGACTCTTGGCTTCCGATTTAAAACGGCCTGGTGTTGAATATTTGTGTGCTGACTTTGATCGTGAAATTGATGGAATCGAAATTGATGCTACCCTCACGTCGGTGAGTTCCTTAGTTGAGCTGTTTGGTGGAAAACTTGATGCTGCGTATTGTGAGATACGTAGTCGACTGAACCATCTAAAAGGTCGATTGTTAAGAATCCCCACTAATGATTCAGATGTTGAAAATTTTAAAACTGACCGGCTTATTACAACCATAGCATTAGAAGATGATCTTTTAGTGAAAGTTTCAGATGCGTCGCCTGCCGAGGGGGGTCCTGTAGTGGTCGAGTCCGACCGGCCCATTGTTTCCTTTTCAGGTAGCAATGTCCCTGCGAAGATTCCCATTGCGGACATGACCGAGGTTTCGGTTGATAGTAATCATGCACCGTACTTTAATGCTCCGTGTCAATATTTCAACATCAAACTTTCTGAATGGGGAATTTCTTTTGATGGCCAACATTCTGTGTTGAATTTTTTAGAGTGTGTCGAGGAAATGAGGGTAGCCCGTCGTGTGAGTAAGAGCGATCTTTTTCAATCTGCCGTTGAATTGTTTCGAGGAGATGCTCTTAGTTGGTTCCGAACGATGAAGTTCAAATTTCATGACTGGGATTCACTTGTGCTGGCGTTAAAGTCGCATTTCTTGCCTCCAGATAATGACCATGCTGTGATGTTGGAGATTTATGGCCGCAAACAAAAACCTCATGAGAAAGTAATAAATTTTATCACTGGTATAATGACGTTGATGGGTCGGTTGTGTGTTCCTCTATCTGAGGAGGAACAAGTGAAAAATATTGTGCGAAATGTTCTTCCAGGTTATCGGCAGCAGTTGGTTTTGATTAAGCCCAAAACAGTTGAGCATCTGTCTAGCGTATTACTTGAATTTGAGCCTACCATGGTACCTTATAGTGAGCCGGTTAAGCCCAAAAGAAATCTGGGATCGTTAGTTACGTCTGAACCACAGAACACTGAGTCGAAAATTTTGTGCTGGAATTGTAAAGAAATGGGGCATTTAAGTTTCAAGTGTGACAAGCCGAGAACGAAGTTCTGTTTTGGTTGTGGCAAGTCAGGAGTGACTCGCAATACGTGTCCCCAGTGTTCGGAAAACGCTTAGATGGAAAGCTAGTAGGTCGGCGCTTTCCTGTTGATGTTAAAACGACCTGTAATTCTGTTAGAAATAATAAGTCTTGGAAAAGTTGGCTTCAGACTGTTACTGATTTTTGCAAACTACCTAAGCCGGAGGTATCCATGAATCCGTTGTTAGTGACTAAACCCTGCGACAATAGGCCTTACATTGCTGTGAAAATTTTTGGAGATGATTACACTGCGTTGTTGGACTCTGGCGCTAGTGACTCTGTGCTAGGTAGAGAAGGGTTGAGCATAGTGAAGAAATATTCATTGGAAATTCAAGAGTGCACGGACAAATTTATTAGTACTGCTGATGGAGTGAATCAGTCGATATCTGGTTGTGTGTTGTTGCCTGTTTCGGTGGGACATTGTGTCCGTTTGATAAAAATTTTAGTTGTGCCGTCCTTGTGTCATCGGTTGATTTTAGGGAGCGATTTTTGTCGTAATTTTAATTTGATGTTAGACTTTAGCACCAATTCCTACATGGTGGGAGATGAAAAAATTTGTGTTTTGAATGGTGAACCTGATGTGTCGAGCGAACAATTTGATAGTGTTGAGAATGTGCAGAGCCGAGTGGAGTTGAGTAACTCTCAGCTTAATCAGTTGAAGCAGGTGACGTCGAAGTTTAACCAGTTGTCTTGGAAAAATGGAACTAAGCTTGGACGAACGAACAAGATAACGCATTGCATCGATACCGGCGATGCCCGTCCAATTAAACAACGGCAATATCAGCTGTCGCCGTATATGTTGAACCACCTGTACAAGGAACTTGATGAAATGCTTAAGTTAGGAGTTGTGCAACCATCTTCGAGTCCTTGGTCGTCACCAGTGTTGCTAGTTAAGAAATCTCAGGGGAAGTTTCGGTTATGTTTTGATGGCCGGAAGCTGAATGAAGTGACCAAGAAGGATGCTTATCCTCTGCCTCGCGTTGATCATATCTTAAATAAATTAGCTGGCGCTCATTATCTGTCGAGTGTTGACTTGAAAAGTGCATTCTGGCAGATTCCGCTTGATTCAACGTCACGAGAAAAAACTGCGTTTAGCGTTCCTGGCAGAGGATTATTTGAATTTGTTGTCATGCCGTTCGGTCTGAATAATGCCCCTCAGACACAACAACGATTGATGGACATGGTGTTGGGTCCTGAATTAGATCCATTTGTCTTTGTATATTTGGATGATATAATAATTGCAACTCCTACTTTTGAGAAACACTTAGAAGTTTTGATGGAAGTGTTTAAGAGATTGAGTGCTGCTCAGTTGACAATTAACGCTGAGAAGTGTAGATTTTGTTTTCCTTCGCTCGACTATTTAGGTTTTGTGGTTGATAGAGATGGCTTGAGAACGAATCCGGATAAGATTTCAGCCATGATAAATTACCCTCGACCAGAAAATACGACTCAAGTGAAAAGATTCATCGGCATGTGTTCGTGGTATCGTCGTTTTATTGCTAATTTTTCTACTCTTACTGCACCCATTACCGCTTTGATTAAGGGTCGCAAGAAAGGACATCGTATCATGTGGAGTGAGGAGGCGGAGAAAGCTTTCTGTGAAATCAAGCAAGTGCTTGTATCTTCACCTGTCCTCACAAGTCCTGATTTTGACAGGATGTTCACTGTCCAGTGCGACGCTTCAAATGTCGGGTTGGGATGTGTTTTAACACAACAAAATAACGATGGTGTCGACGTTCCCATAGCCTTTGCCAGTCGAACCTTGTCTGCTGCAGAACGTAATTATACGGTCACGGAGAAAGAGTGTTTAGCGGTGATTTTCGCCATTGAGAAGTTCCGTCCTTACGTGGAGGGAGTACAATTCCGGGTGATTACCGATCACCATTCCCTTTTGTGGCTCCACAATTTGAAGGACCCCGTTGGACGCTTAGCTCGATGGGCCGTCAAGATGCAGCAGTTCAATTTTATCTTGGAACACCGTAAGGGTTCACTTAATGTCGTCCCTGATGCTCTATCTCGAGCCCATAAAGAGTCGTGCTTTCTGGCAATAAATGAGGAGCATATAGCCACGGATAGGTGGTATCTAAATATGCTACGTAATGTCGAATCGGATCGTGAAACATTCTCAAACTATGATGTTATTGATGGTCGGTTATATAAGTTTGTTCCTTCAGAGACTGGGCCTCAAAATCCAGTTGATTGGAAGCTAGTTGTGCCCTTGCGTCAGAGAGTAGAGGTGATTCGTTCGTGTCACGACGTGCCTACAGCTGCTCATCTTGGAATATTCAAGACAATAAATCGAGTCTGCGAATTATATTACTGGCCCAAGATGCGCCGTGATATAAAACGTTATGTGCGACAGTGTAGAGTGTGTGCAGCGCAGAAGATGGCGAATACGGCACGTCCCGGTTTCATGGGGAAGCCAAAGCGAGTTTCTTATCCTTGGCAGTTGATAGCAGCGGATATTATTGGCCCTCTTCCTAAGTCGGCAAATGGCGCTTCTTATTTGTTGGTTGTAACTGATTGGTTTACAAAATTCTCCTTGCTCAAACCTTTGAGACAGGCTAATGGCGCTTCTATTGCGAAATTCTTAGAAGATGATGTATTCCTCTTGTTTGGCGTGCCTCAGATCTTGATGTGTGATAACGGCACTGAATTCATTAACAACCGCATGAGAGAACTCACTGAGCGTTACGGAGTTAAGTTGTGGCCCAATGCTCGTTATCATGCACAAGTTAATTATGTCGAACGTTATAACCGAACTATAGGAGCTGCTATTCGGTCTTATTTGGACGAAGTTGATCATCGCAACTGGGATAAGGAAATACAGAAAATTGCGTTTGGTCTAAGAACTGCCGTTAGTGAATCGACTGGATTCTCCCCCTCATTCTTGAATTTTGGACGTTTTGTGCCCGCAAACGGGAATTATTTTGGCCGCCTTGCTGATGAGGATGAGCTGGATATAGATGCTGTGAGGGAATTTCATGTGAGAGAATTAGAGGAATTGCCGGAGGTTTACAAGGAAGTTAAACGGAAACTGAATGAAGCTTATGAACGGAACATGAAGGACTACAATAAAGGGAAAAGGAAAGCCGACGTGTACAATGCTGGGGATCGTGTTTGGAAGAGACACCATGTAATGTCCAGTGGTGCACGACATGTGGCTGCCAAGTTAGCCCCTAAGTATTCCTTAGCTACCATCAAGAACGTCATCTCTAAGTTGGTGTATGAGTTGGTCGATGAGTCCGGTGTCAATCTTGGTCGCTGGCATGTGAAAGACCTTAAGCCATACAATGGTGATTCTCTAGAATCTTCCGATTCTGAATAATGATGTTCTGCCTCGATTCGAAAAAATGTTCGTTCGCTCACATTTTTTTACCAGGGAAAGGGGGAGTGTAGCAATTTCAAAAATTGTGCCCCTATAAAAAAATTAATTATCGAGGCTATGATTTAAAATATCAAATTTAAGACTTTTACATTGTATGACTTGAAATCCTGTCTAAAAAGGCAGTAGTTTGTTTGGTTGTTCGTGCGGCGATGGAGCGGTACAACTATACACTGACACAGTAGTGGAAGTGAGAGAGTGAATGCTATATGAGTGGAGGAGAGAAAGCATCTGGTTACCGTATGCATTGGTGTAAGCGAGATGGAGTTCACGTTTAGGTGCCTGCAATAAATGACGAGGAATGGACGGGACTAGCTTTTCGTCGATCAGAGAGACGACATCGTGAATATTGCGTATGATTTGATAAAAATATTTTTGATAGTTTTTCGGCGTATTGGAGTGAGAGATTTTTATGCGGTACGGCGTTGATAGTAATTGTTTGGAGCAATTATCGATTGTTGTTAGGAGCTTTGGAGTCGACGTTGTTTGAAAAATATTATCCCTCCGTGAATCTAACAACTTTAATAAAAGGACCTTTGGATCGTTTTTCCTCCGTGTTTATTATCAAGGACCTTTGCTGTTTTATTCTAGACTATTTGCTTGATTGTTGTAGGTTTACTGCATTGAATATCGCTGACTATTTTGATTGATTTCATTCATACTTTTGTCGACGTTTTGAGGGTTGTAATAATACGCAACTATTTACAACGTCAACTGATGATAAACTATAAATATTTACCAACAGTTGCAGAATTCTACTGTTGGTGATTGTTATGCAGGCCAGTGGCGTGCGTATTCTTTGAGAATATTTATTCTTTAATTTGAATTACATCAACCATCGAATATACTTTATTTACAGACAATTGCGGTCATTTCTGATGTTTATTGAGCCTCCAATGGCGTATTGAATTGGCTCTTAAGTTATTCATAGACGGATGGCTAGTCAAAAGCTATTTTAATGTGTTTTTTTAGAGGGTGTTGTTTTGAATTGTGACGCGGTATTCACTGCGTGGTTCGTGTGAATTCTTTTGAGGATTGTTTACGTCACGTAGTTTGGGATTTTTTTGTGGAATTTTTGTTGACGTGGTTCTGCCCACGTGTCTTGTTGTTTTTTAGTCTGGTAGTGGAGCGGCCTGTGGCTGTTCGTTGTTGGGGTGTGTGTCCTTATTTGTTTATTTATTTAATTTATTCTTGTGCTCGTTTTGTTATTCAGTTGTTATTTTTTATTTTAACTATCTATTTATTTTTTTGTCAGTTGTTAGTGAAGGAGATTTAGGCGGTTCATTTTTGTGCACTCAACCTTAGACAAGTTGAGTTCGCCTCGCCCAGTTACGTCTTGGCGCCCTCTACACCGGTCGGTTCTAGCTGGGGCGAATCTCTTCCACCTCAAAGAACTCACCTAATCTCCAGGTCTTGTTAGTTTTAGTTATTATTATTATTTTAGTGGTCGGCGGTCGGATTTTTTCTTGTAGGCTTTGGCCTTTTCTGTTTGTGCTGTCGCTGCTTCGCAGCAGGTTGACTTCCCTAGTCATCAACTACCCCTACGTGTATTTTTTGTATCTTTAGTTCCCTACGGGGATCCACGCCTTGCACCGCTGAGTTAAGCTAGCCGGTGGTTGCCTTGTAACTAGGTTAATTTTGACTGCTCTACATTTTTTATAATTCGGCTGGTTAACCGTTACAGTATCTATATAAATATTTTCTCGAAAACGGCTCTAACGATTTTGATCAAATTTACCGAAAAGGGGTTTCGGGGGGCAAAAAATCGATTTAGCTAGGTCTCATCCCTGGAAAAATTCGTTTTCCTATCGATTTTATCATTTTTAAAAACGGTTTTTTGACCTGTCAAAACATTGTAAGATCGTGAGTAGGCTTTGGAGAAAACAAACTACTTTCATTATTTATATGTCAAAATACTCTGACAGAATTTTTAACTTATTAAAATAATCCGTGAACTATTTGTATAGTAAAAAATAACAGAAATAAAAACTAAACATAATTATGTAAGTAGTTTTAACTAATATTTAAATAAATAGGTACCTAAGTATGTTATTTTTATATTACCTATATACAATACTAGCCGTTACCCGTGGCTTCGCCCACGTATTTTACGATTTATAATTTTATTTATCGATCGAGATTGAGATTGCTTGGAATCGAGGGTTTTTAAAAAAATTTTATTATACAATACAATGTACCTACTTCAACCTATAAGAAAACAAAAAATATAATTAACTTAACTACAAATATCTGGGTGACCGAGCTTTGCTCGGATGAGATCAATAAAAATAGTACTTACTGTGAGATATTGATTTTGTATTATTTTCTCAGAATATTATTCCGAAACGATTAACTGTCAGAATATTTTGACACAAAGTAGTTTGTTTTTTCCAAAGCCTACTCACCATACGACACTGTTTTATAACGTCAAAAAACTGTTTTTTAAAATTTTATTAATACCTACATTACTCACTCGCTTCGCTCGTTCGTTTGAATATTATTAATTCCTTCTTCGCTCGTTCGCTCGAATTTTATTAATACATTACTCACTCGCTTCGCTCGAATATTAATAATACATTACATTTGTTATCCCCCGCGAGAATCTCCCCCCCTAATTTGTTATCCCCCCGCGAGAATGTCCCCACCTAATTTGTTATCCCCCCGCGAGAATCACCCCCCTAATTTGTTATCCTCCCGCGAGAATCTTCCCCCCTAATTTTTACCCCCCCGCGAGAATCTTCCCCCCTAATTTGTTATCCTTTGCTCGTACGCTCGAATTTTATAAATACATTACTCACTCACTTCGCTCGTTCGCTCGAATATTAATAATACATTACTCACTCGCTTCGCTCGTTCGCTTGAATATTATTAATATATTACTCACTCGCTCCGCTCGTTCGCTTGAATGTTATTAATACATTACGAACTCGCTTCGCTCGTTCGCTCGAATTTTATTAATATATTTTCACTCGCTTCGCTCGTTCGCTCGAATATTTATAATACATTACTCACTCGCTTCGCTCGTTCGCTCGAATTTTATTAATACATTATTGCTCATCTACGATACCTATATAAGGATCTCCTGTGCAAAATTTGTTATTCCCCCGCGAGAACCTTCCCCCCTAATTTGTTATCCCACCGCGAGAATCCCCCCTAACTTGTTATCCCCCCGCGAGAAACTTACCTCCTAATTTGTTACCCCCCCGCGAGAATTTTCCCCCCTAATTTGTTATCCCCCCGCGAGAACCTTCCCCCTATTTTGTTATCCCACCGCGAGAAACTCCCCACCTAATTTGTTATCCCACCGCGAGATTCTCCCCCCCTAATTTATTATCCCAGCGCAAGAATCTCCCCCCCTAATTTTTTATCCCAGCGCGAGAATCTACCCCCCTAATTTTTTATCCCACCGCGAGAATCTCCCCCCTAATTTGTTATCCCCCCAGAGAGAATCTCCCCCCCTAATTTGTTATCCCCCCGCGAGAATATCCACCCCTAATTTGTTATCCCCGCAAAAATCTTCCCCCCCTAATTTATTATCCCCCCGCGAAAATCTTCCCCCCTAATTTGTTATCCCCCCTCGAGATTCTCCCCCCCCGCGTAGCTTTCTATTAGTGAAAGAATTTTTAGAAACGGTTTAGTAGTTCCAGAGATAAAACAAAAACAAATCTATCCCACGGGAACCGTACATTTTTCCGGGATAAAAATTAGCCTATAACATTCTCTGACCCCTAAACTACCACTATGCAAAAAATCATGTCGATCCCTTGCTCAATGAAAAACAAAAACAAAACTATCCCACGGGAACCGTACATTTTTCCGGGATAAAAAGTAGCCTATGTGCTATTCCAGGCTATAATCTATCTCTGTACCAAATTTCATCCAGATCCGTTCAGCCGTTCTGGCGTGATTGAGTAACAAACATCCATACATCCATACATCCATCCATCCATCCATCCATCCATCCAAACTTTCACATTTATAATATTAGTTAGATAGTTAGATTAGATGTATTTAATGTACGTTAAATATAGTATGACGTATAATCTTACCTAGACTTTTTTTTCTCAAAAACGAATAACGATTTTGATGAAGTTTACAGAATGGGGATTTTTCGGGTCGAGAAATCGATCTAGGTAGGAATCTTGGTCCCAGAGGGGAGCAATTAAAAAAAAGGGTTTTTTTATTTATAACTCGGTCAATTGTCAGATCGATTCGAAGCCTATTTCTACATAGATTTTGTATAATATACCACAAGGGTTAAAACTGTAATTGAACACTAATATAAGAAGTGTCTTGCACAATATGTAAATAATGACAAACAGGCGGCCCGAAGGGCCGCACTTCTGGCACCGCGAGTCTGTGTAAAAACACATCGATTTTTGAAAACTATTGTTAAGATACATACAAAAAAGTTTTGTTTAAAAATTTGCACGGCGGCCCGAAGGGCCGCATTTCTAGCAACGCAGGCATGCAGCATATCAAAACACATCGATTTTTAAAAACTATGGTGAAGATGCATGCAAAAAAGTTTTGCGCTGCAGGTTTATAGTCTGACGTTTGTTATTAAAATATGAATTCTATTTCTTCGAAAATCGATTTTTGTGAGTTTTTCAGTAGGTACCTTCTATGCAAAAAAAATATTTGAAATTTACTGGAAGTTGCTAAGCTGACATCACAGAGAAAAAGTACTTCGATAAAGTTGATATTTGGTATCAATGTTTAAAAATGGATTATTGAAACGGCAACGGGCAAGCAGAATTTCATCTGATTCGAACATTTTTACAAGATATTCAATCTATGAAAATCGGTTTTTGCGAGTTCTTCAGTCAACAAAACAATAACGGCGGTAGATTTGAAAATGGCGACCTAAGTAATATTTACAGGAAAAAATGCTTGATTCAAGTTGATACTTAGTTATTACGCTTAAAAATACACATAGGTATTTAAAATATTTAACAGAAACAATTATTTAAATTATGTTTCAGAAATAAATTCGTTTCGGAATAATATTCTGAGAAAATAATATCTCACAGCATACAAGTACTATTTTTTTGAACTCATCCGAGCAAAGCTCGGCACCCAGATATTTATTTTAAAAATAGCCCAACTGGAGAAAGTGGTGAATTTTGGGGCATTATTTTACCTGAATCGTCTAAAGTCTGAACCGGGTCGACTTTTTAAAATTTCTTTCGAATTAAGACTTAGGTCCGTATTCATAAGGGTGAAATAAATCTCTCATTAGTTATTGACTCGATAACTGTTATTGAACCAATAAGGAAAGTTAGTATTCATGAAGTAGAATTGTCATATATACAGGGTGATTCAGACCACCCGTATCAGTCGTTTTTTCATAAACGGTTAGTCGTAGAGAGTTGTGTATTATAAAAGCCCTAATAAAGGATCGAATGGTGATAATTTTTTACCCCAGGAACGTCAGCTTCCCTATTAGTTTGCTCCAGAATGTCCAGAACTCCGGAATTATAAATGTAACGATAGGTCGAAAGTGGTATTGTTGAAAAGATCTTTAAAAAATAAGCAAGTTTTGTAGGAAATTTTTTTTTATTACAGCCACCCCTGTAAATTTCTATAAGTATAAATATAAATTATTATATTATGTTCAAAACTTCGGAATTTTAGATAGCACGATAGGTTGAAAGTGATGCTGTTGAAAAGCTCTTTAAAAAATAGGCAAGTTTTGTAGGAAAAATTATTTAATTACTGCCACCCCTGTTAAGTAGCATTCGTTTGAAATTATTAAATTAAAATTTCATAATAATAAACGAAGTCGGCATTCAAAATCTAGCAACTTTAGAAAATGTCACAAGTGTTCAAACTATCTACCATTTACTTTTAAATACATACTACTGAGCTCTTCTGGTTATACTGTGAGTGTATCTAAGTACTTCTTCAGTGTTTAATTATCGATAGATAGGTAACTAGATTTTAAATGCCGACTTTTAAAATTAAGTTCGTTATTATATGACATTTTAATTTAGTAATAATTTCAAACAAATATTTCTCAACAGGGGTGGCAGTCATAAACAAAAATCCCTACAAAACTTGCTTATTTTTTAAAGATCTTTTCAACAATACCACTTTCGACCTATCGTTACATTTATAATTCCGGAGTTCTGGTCATTCTGGAGCAAATTAATAGGGAAGCCGACCTTTCCGGGAAAGAAAAATATCACCATTCGATTCTTTATTTGAGCTTTTATAATACACATTTTTGACACAACTTTCTACGACTAACCGTTTTCGAAAAAAACGACTGATACGGGTGGTCTGTCTCACCCTGTATTACATATAGGTTACAAAATATTTTCAAATTTAATCTCTAATTTTAAAAAAAACTCGGGTCGCAGTGCCAAAACCCTGCCGACAATATAGTGTATTTGCTAATACAGGCCTTGTGGCTTTATTATGTGAACTTAAGTTTGTTTTTGGACAAAATGAAACATTTAACCCCTTAATACATCCCTTAAAATAATATTTTTTTTCTTAATTTCAATATTATTATCAATGCAACCTCTGTACCAAATTAAATACACCCGTTAGCAAATAAATCACTATCCGTAAACTAGTGTTTTCATAAAATTTGTAAGTCCGGTCCTGTCGTGCCGATTTTGTTAAAATTTTAGCAACACATTTTAATCTCTACTAAAGGGTTAAATTTCAATTTTGAAACAATTCTGAGATTTTTTCGGTATTTTTGGGCCCAAAAACTTTTTTCAACCCCTAAAAACTACCCTTAAAATGGTCCGATTGGGCTCATTTTAAATAGGTTCCGTGCGGTGATGGATTCCAACGTGTCTACCAAATTTCGTTCAAATCAATTAAGTCTTTCGAGAGTTAACCCGCGAACACACACACATATATATATACAGGGTGGACCAAGTTATAGTAGCAATAATTCACCATTCGATGGTCCATCAAAAAATAAGTAGACATGCACAATTTTATTTTTTTCCAAAACTCTTCCTAAGGGAGATACAGCCCTTCAAAGTCCAGTTTTAAAAATCAATACTGACAAGTGTCATAAATTATCTCAAAACGAAGTATCGCCTACTTTGTTAGTTATTTTCATAAGTTATTTATTTGTTGTTTTTAATTTAATTAATGAATTATTTATTTAAATTCGTCAAACAGTAAAAAGTTTACAATTGTTGTACAAGATTCCAGACCTATTATTTTCATAGGTGGCTATTTTAGAAGTGTTCTAAACTTTCAACTCTAATTATCTCGTAAACGAAGCCTCAAATCGAAATGTTGCAAGAGTGACTTCTTTTTTCTAAATTGAACAGGGAATTCGAAAAAATGTTATTCTTTAAAAATATCCAGTGGCGCAGAAAATAGGGCGGGAAAAGTGAAACAACCCCCCTGTATCTACGCCACTTGACAATTTTGACAAAAGTTACTTACGTCAAGTAATGAGTATCTATTGCATAAATACTTGTACCAAATTTGGTCAAAAACGTATTAATGACCTGAGAGTTAGGACAAAAAAAAGAATTTTAAAACTGAACTTTGAAGGGGTGTATCTCCCTTAGGAAGCGTTTTGGAAAAAAATAAAATTAAGCATGTCGACTTATTTTTCGATGGACCATCGAATGGTGAATTATTGCTACTATAACCTGGTCCACCCTGTATACAGGGTGAGTTTTAAGTTGTGTAAAAATCAAATAGACGAGCAAATATTTCAAATAGTTTTTTTTATCAAAACTCAAAAATAAGAGAGAAACAGCCTTTCGAAGTTTAAATAAATTTTATTAAATTTTCTTTAATTTTGAGGTCGGTCCTGGGGTTATATTATGTCACTATGGAAATATGTTATTATTATCAAGTATTCACAGAAATTGTTCGAAGTTGTCCCCGTTTTGTTGGACACAAAGATGCGTGCGCCGTAGCCATGCTTCTGTACATGCTTGTAGTAGCGATAAGGGCCTTCCGCGAATTATTTGGGAAGCATTTTCGATTCGTGCTATCATTTCTTCGCGTGTATTAACCGGGCTTTTGAAGACTAAACTTTTCATCCACCCCCACAAGAAAAAATCCAAAGGGTTTAGGTCCGGCGATCTTGGTGGCCACGCGACAGGTCCTCCACGACCGATCCACTGGTTACGAAACTGTTCATCTAAAAAATCTCGAACTTCACGCCTAAAATGAGCCGGCGCCCCATCGTGCAATAACCACATGTTGCCTCGTACATTTAAAGGTACATCTTCCAGCAAACCAGGGAGAATATCTTGCAAAAAATGCAAGTAGTTGGCGCCGTTTAAACGCTCTGGTAAAATAAATGGTCCAATTAACATGCCATTCACAATGCCTGCCCACACATTAGCGGAAAATCGAACTTGAAAATTAGTTCTTCGTACAGCTTTAGGATTCTCTACAGCCCAAACATGTGTGTTGCGGAAATTATTAATTCCATTGCGGGTAAACATGGCTTCATCCATCACCAAAGTCGATCTTAGAAAGTTGTTGTTGTTGGCATTTTGCTCTAAAAGCCAGTTGCAAAAATCCACTCTGCGTGGAAAATCCTCTGGCTTCAAAGCTTGAACCCGTTGAACGTGGTAAGGATTAAGCTGATTTTCGTGCAGAGTGTTGCAAACTTTCGTCTGACTTACTTGAACCTGGGAAGCGATTACACGAGTGCTTGTCGTTGGATCCTCATGCACTAAATCCAGAATGTGTTCCTCCCGCTGAGCATTTCTAAGATGCCTCGGTCGTCCTGCGCGTCCTCCACGATGCTCCCGTAAACTACCCGTTTCCCTAGACCTTTGAACAACATTCATAATTGTACGAGGGTTCGGATGAATCCGGTTGGGGAAACGATCTGCGTACAATCGCGATGCACCCGCAGCATTTTGACGACACTCTCCGTAAATTAATAACATGTCTACTAGTTCATTATCGTTATAAACATGAGCCATTCTCAAAAATAATTGAGGCACACACAATTCTCTCAAAAACAGAACAATACACATACTTGATAATAACAACTTATTTCCATAGTGACATAATATAACCCCAGGACCGACCTCAAAATTAAAGAAAATTTAATAAAATTTATTTAAACTTCGAAAGGCTGTTTCTCTCTTATTTTTGAGTTTTGATAAAAAAACTATTTGAAATATTTGCTCGTCTATTTGATTTTTACACGCTGTAAAAAAAAAGCATCAACTTAAAACTCACCCTGTATATATAAACATTTCTAAAAATGGTGCCAAAGTGTTCAGGAGGCTGTAACGGAACGTTACCTTTTGATCGTACTGTATTTTTTTTGTTTTATTTCTTGGTATGTTTGATTTTGATAGGATCATACTGGTCAGTCAGTCGACAAAAAGATTCTTGAAAGATAAGTTGAAATCGATTTTTTTGATAAAAAGTTAAAATACAATTTAGTAGATTTAAGTTTGAAAAATTATAGTTAAAATTTATACTGAATTTACAAATTAAAAGTTGTATTAAAATTACTATATAGTTAAAATTTATATTGAATTTACAAATTAAAATTTACATTAAAATTACTATATAGTTAAAATTTATATTGAATTTACAAATTAAAAGTTGTATTAAAATTACTATATAGTTAAAATTTATATTGAATTTACAAATTAAAATTTACATTAAAATTACTAAAACAAAATTAGAATTTAAGTGAAAAGAAAAATTATATTAATATTTATATTAAAATTTATAAACAGCGTACTTCTATTGAATTTATAAAAAATAAAACGATACTTAAGGTAAGCAAATTGTTTTATTATTTAGGATAGAAAATTATTTACGAGATAAGATTAAAAGGAGCCATCAACAGATGTGACTTGTTTTCCGGAGATGCTAATGACCAAAAAATTATAAAACTAATGATAAATAGGCAACCTTAAAGCGGTATGCTACAAGGCTATGAAACGTCGAGAAATGTTGGTCCGACCCCTAGGTCCCGCCATCCGACCGACGCCAATAGTGTATGTGCCATATGGCAAATACACTAAAAATGTCTGAAAAACATCTACAATATGTGCCTTATGGTCTAAATGATTTATTTCATTGTGAAGTGTAATTTTATATGCAATTTTATGTATTTCTGACGATTTGTATCAATTTTTTTTTGGCCACTCAAATAAATATCATATCATATCATATAGATCGAATTACGTGGTATGATTTTTTGAACTTAAAAAATCATTAGAAACTAACATAGGTACTCGATTTTCAACGCTGAGGCGGTGGTCTCCAATAAACGCTGTCGGTTGCGTCAAGCGTCACGTCGAATACAACTTCAGAATGCTACCTATGTTATATAATATACCAGTGGCCCGGTCCGGCTTCGCCCGGGTGCTAGGAATGTCCTAGGTGCCATACACTACTCACTCGCTTCGCTCGTTCGCTTGAATGTTATAATTACATTACTCACTCGCTTCGCTCGTTCGCTCGACTTACTCACTTCACTCCGTCGTTGCTCGAATTTTATTAATACACTACTCACTCGCTTCGCTCGTTCGCTCGAGAATTTTATTAATACACTACTCACTCGCTTCGTTCGCTCGCTCGAATAATTACATTACTCACTTGTTTCGCTCGTTCGTTTGAATATTATAATTACATTACTCACTCGCTTCGATCGTTCGCTCCCGGGTGGTATGAATTTATGATGAAATTATGATTTATTAATACATTACTCACTCGCTTCGCTCGTTCGCTCCCGGTGCTACTTAGTCTCGCTAAAACTCAAAAACGGCTTGACCGATTTTAATTTTTTCCCCTGCGTAGCTTTCTATTAGTGAAAGAATTTTTAGAATCGGTTTAATATAAAGATTTCTTCTGTCCGTGTGTTTGTGACTGTACTCCTCCTAAACGGCTGGTTCGATTTGATGAAATTTTGGGTGTGTGATTAAGTCGATTCGAGGATGGTTTAGATTAAAAAAAAAATTAAAATCGGTCAAGCCACGATTGTTAGTCTCGCTAAAACTCAAAAACGGCTTCACCGATTTTAATTTTTTTTAATCTAAACCATCCTCGAATCGACTTAATCACACACCCAAAATTTCATCAAAATCGAACCAGCCGATTAGGAGGAGTACATGAGTCACGTACACACGGACAGAAGAAATATATATATTATAAAGATAACATAGGTAGCATTCTGACGCTGTGTATGTATAGAAGCGGACTCTTTGACGTCGAACGCAGCATCAGAATGCTACCTATGTTATATGTATAGAAGCGGACTCCTTTGACGTCGTTTACGCTGTGAGATCGTACAAAAATTAAATTTAAAATTTAAAAAACCCCCGACGCAAAAAAGTAAACCTTTAAAAAGTGAGAAATAATTAATATCTACTATATCTGGCCCGATGCACCATCTATTTCTTCGTTTAGATGAAATATTTTATTCGTAAATGCGTTGGGGACCGACGCTAATGACCTAAGTTGTCGACGCGTCTATAATTTACAATATGCGTCGGGGACCATGGCCGTAAAATGACAAAAATACCAATGTCTCAGCGGTCCCCGACACATTTACGAATAAAATATTTCATCTAAACGAAGAAATAGACGGTGCATCGGACCAGATATAGTAGATATTATTATTATTTCTCACTTTTTAAAGGTTTACTTTTTTGCGTCGGGGGTTTTTTAGATTTTTAATTTAATTTTATTTCATACTTTTTAAACTAACTAATCAAAAACTGATTATTTGAGCTCAAACTCGAAATTTCTAGCTGTAAAACTATGATGAGAGCTGAAGATCTTGGAAACAGAGAAAA
This sequence comes from Mongoloraphidia duomilia, assembly GCA_039654895.1. Taxonomy (NCBI): domain Eukaryota; kingdom Metazoa; phylum Arthropoda; class Insecta; order Raphidioptera; family Raphidiidae; genus Mongoloraphidia; species Mongoloraphidia duomilia. The sequence goes on along the minus strand of CM077518.1, from coordinate 32,107,405 downwards.
AAAAATAAATCTGATCTTACTATCGATAATGCGTGACTGCGATTTTTCTTTCATTTAAATCACAGTAAAAGATCAGATAAGTGTACTTTATGAAAAGAGATTATATAGAGAGTAGTTGCATATAAACGTTTTCAATCAGCTGATGCAGGCCAGTTTTAAACAGATACTACTTGACTGGTCGGATAATTTTTTTTTTTAATAAAATACCCAGCGATGTAACTTAGTGGTACAGCACTAAACTCGCATTGGGAAGGTACTGGGTTCGAATCCCGGCGGGGGCTGATGTGGCTGGGACTTTTTCCTACTGCCTGACGCCGAGAAACGGTAATTCGTGTATCGGCTATCTTGTTTGAGGTTTTCCATGGTTTCCCTCAATAGTTCCACATGAATATCGAGATGGTTCCTTATTCAAGGCCATGGCCGATTACCTGTCAAACTCCTATCCTCCCAAAGTTGCCAACCTTATCCTAATGTCCTATAATTCCTCCATTCGCACATTGCTATTAATTAAGTTGAAGTATAAAAAATGTATAAAACGGGAAGTGGTAAAAATGGAAAATAGTAAAGGTGAGAATGGCGTCTGTTATGACATAATGTCGAGAAACGGACGTTAAACGCATTATTATTATTATTTTTTTAATAAAATGAATGAATTTGAAAATTGTGGCGCATTCATTAATGAAAAGTAATAAATGTATAAATTTTTGTAATCGCAGCTGACGTAAATCTGCCTTAAATGAACACGTGATGTGTTTGGCCCAGTTTTAGACATTGTCCTTTGTACAAATCTTCCTGTATCCAGCCATTCAGAAAAATACTGACACAGTTTCACTTTGCACAAAGAGAACCGAGCGGTGGTGTGGCAGCGCTGGTTTACTGCAGAACGGGCGGAACACACACCACGCGCTCCGCTCGTGTCGTCCTCCTGCTGTATGTAGAGCTGCTGCTCTCTCCTGCTGCCGGCTTGCAGGAACACTGCGGCCCGATCGATGTCCCGCTTGCACGCTCGCCTCCTGTTGTACCATTGATACGTACTGTAACCGATGTTACAACGTTGGAGGGCTAATTATTATTCCTAAAATTAATACACAGTATATTAGAATAAGGTGTACTTTGTGATTGATTTGATTCATCATTAATTTTACACAAAACTTTAAAAGAATCTTTTTAAAATTAATGCGCGCAAAGTATGTAACTTTTTCTCATTGTGATCTACTCCCACTCTTATGTTACATCTAGTATTATAAACTATATGCTAAGTTTGTTCATACTAATAACAACAAATATTGGAAAAATGATACCTATGTGAGAAAATAGATTTAAGAGAGAGATTTCAGATTATAGTCGCTCGACAGCTGGCGTCATCAGCGAAAATAGATTTAATATAAAGAATAGTACCTGTGTGTCATATTTATATTATTTAATAAAATCTGACATAGAAAAATGGCTATTTTTGTGCCCAAACTCATCTGAGAAAACATAAAATATTTATAAATATAAAGGTTCCCACAGAGAAACGCGGAAACGGGACGGGAGCGGCATAAAATTTGCTCCCGTGTCGCTCCAACAGTCCCGCGTTGATCTGTAGGAGCTCCAAATCTTAATGTACTTTGCAATCTGAGAAAAACAAATACATCTAGAGTTGGTTACACTTTAAGTGATCTAAATTTTATAGAATAATGAAAACTATTACCTGTGAAACAGGAATCTCTCTAAAGATTCGCGACACTGAATATGCGACCTTCCACTGACCTGGATTATGAACCATAATAGTAGCAGGAGACATTTAGACGATAACTGCTTATTTGATGCGTCTCGAGGTTAATTATTTTAACTATGTATGGAATATTAAATGTAATTAAGGCCCAGTTTAGAATTTATTAGATACATGTATTCTTAATTTTATGTTTCGGCAGCAGGTACGAAATGATAGGTTTAGTACGACTATATTTATCAAATAATTTCCCATGTAGTAGAAATTAACAATGAAATAGATGATAAAATTTCTTAAATAAATTTAATTAAAATAAAGAAAACCTCAACAAAACCGGTCCACCTACTGAAGATGACAGATAGACAGAAATACACACAAACATACGACCCAAACGCACATGCCCACAGGGGGAACATTGGAATGTCGTTGTTTATCGCAATTGCATTCCAATGTTCTTTGGAAATTGGCGAACCCAGGGAAACCCAAGCACGCATCAGTCGGTTGTGTACCCGACTGGGTGATTCATTTAGGGACTATTATGAAGAAAGGACAGTCGCAACTTTTTTCTTCTTCTTTTCTTCCCTCTTTTTTGTTGCTGATAGCGGCATTGTCCCTCCGATATAGGTACACTTTTGTTGCTGTCCTTTGTTTGTAGTAGTCCTTAATAGTACACCTGCGTGTTTGTCGTGCGCGGTGACCCGTAAGGCGGAAAAGAGGATCCTGGCAGTTGAGGTTCGCTTGGGTGCACCAACACACTGCTTTGGCCTCCGCTTCGCTGTAAACGGGCGGCTAGACCTAACCCAGTCTAGTCAATCGGCTAACGTCGTGGATATCTAGTATCCCGGCGGGGTGAGCCAGTGTCTTTGGATGGAGTGGCGCCGTCTCTTGAGCTGACTATATCACCGTGCAACCCTGGCGCTCTGTACCAGTTTGCGGTCATCGTCCCCTTGTTGGGCTCCGTGGTGGGCGGGCAGCACGGGTGATGAACTTCATGCAAATTATTATGAATAATTCCCTCCCCCCCTTAAATAGTCCTCCCTCTAAGAGAGGACGTAATGATGAAAATTTGGCAATGTTATTTGGCAATGATTCGAGTATAACTCCTTGTAAAAGGTATTTATTGATGCGTAAAGACAATGGCAATTTTAATAACGATAGTCCCTTTTATTTCTCCAAACACCTTACTGAACTATACGGAACATTAAAATGTGTAAAAAAATTGCGTGATGGCACATTACTAATAGAAACTTCGTCTGCGCAGCAAGCTGACAAGATCTTGAGATCTACCAGCATTAAAGGGATAGATATGGTTACTGACGTACCAGTAAAAATTGAAGTACATAAACAGCTTAATTTTTCTAAAGGCATAATTTATTGTTTTGATCTCCTTAATTGTACAGTTGAAACAATAAAAGAGGAACTCAAAGATCAAGGTGTTACAGATGTATACAGAATCCACGCACGTAGAGACGGCCAATTAGTACCTACACCGTCCCATATTCTTACATTCTGTACACCGCAGCCTCCGCCATTCATTCAAGCAGCCTTCTATTTATTAAAAGTACGTCAATAATAATAATAATAATAAAACTTTATTAACGACTGTAGAGACAGTGTAAATATATACCATCTCCTCCGAGTTGCTATAAATGACAAAAGTTTGGACATTCACAGAATAACTGTAGCTTTCCCAGTCTCTGTGACAATTGCGGCCAACATTTGCATGAGGATATTCCATGCAAAAAGGTGTCGCATTTCGTTAATTGCGACGGAAGTCACTCTGCAAGATCTAGAGAATGTCCACAATACAAAGTGGAGTTCAAGATCCAAGGAATCAGAACTACTGAAAAAATTTCTTTTGCAGAGGCCAAGCGCAAATACCGAGAATCTGTCCCTTCTTTTACACGTTCCTTTGCAACCGTTGCTGCCTCCCCTGTCGTCAAAGTAGACATGTCAACACAGACATGTGACATGTCTACACAAACTGAAGTGTCCCCATCAATTTCCAAAATTGTTGCCAAAAAACTAAATAAAAATAAAAACAAAAATAGTACAGAAGATAGATCGAGATCGCCAGTAAAAAAGGCGGCATCACACGAAAAATCTCTTGTTAAGAAGAGTAAAACATCTCTGGTAAATAAAACTAAGGTGATCTTAAACCGGGATAATAGTCACACAATGACTATAACCAAAGCTCGCATCGACCATAGCAGTAGTGCAGACTCTGCTATGGACGAAGACATCGCGCGACCTCCTCATCACCGTAGTGAGGTGATGAGGAATAAAACAAGGTAGCTTTTATCTTCTTTATCATAAAAATTCAATTTCTTACAGTGGAACATGAACGGTTTTTATATCCATTTCAGTGAATTAAAACTACTCATTAACGACCATAATGCGACTGCTATTAGTTTACAGGAATCACATTTGAAAGACACAAACACTCCGGTTCTTCGTGGTTTTACGATTTATCGTAAAGATAAACCATTCATTGAACGTGCCAGTGGCGGAGTGGCAGTTTTAGTCCGAAATAATGTGTTTTCCGAAAATGTCCCATTACAATCTAACTTACAGATCATCGCTGTCAGACTGTATGCGCCGAATCCGGTAACTTTGTTTGTTATAGACCAACTTCCACGCCCCTTTATCATCATGGGGGATTTTAATGCCCACAATCCCATTTGGGGTTCTAATAATGTGGATGCTCGTGGAAGGCTAATGGAGACGTTGATTCTGAATCAAAACTTGGTTTTGTTGAACACAGGTTCCAATACACATTTCTCGGCTGCAAATGGGACATTTTCAGCTATTGATCTTACTCTCTGCTCTTCTTCTATCGCCCCATCCTGTGAATGGGAAGTAAATGCCGATCTTTGTAGCAGTGATCATTTTCCAATCATTTGTCGGCTTTTTTCATTCCATGTGGATGAAAGACGCTCTGCGAAGTGGAAGATAAAAGAAGCCGATTGGTCACGGTTCCAAAAAGTGCTTGATATCGGCGAAATGAACTTTGGCAATGTTTTTGCTGCTGTAGAGCATTTCACGGATGCGGTCATCGAGGCCGCTTTAGCTGCAGTCCCACGCACGTCAACAACACCGCGACGTGTACCTGTTCCCTGGTGGAATCAGGCTTGTCGGGATGCCATCCGTGAACGTCGTAAAGCTCTCCGTCGCTTCAAAAATAATATGATGGATGAAAATCGGGTCTTTTTCATGCAAAAGCGTTCCATTGCCAGACGTATCACAGCAGAGAGTAAGAAGCAGTCATGGAGTGAGTTTGTTTCCACTGTAAGAAGTTGTACTCCCGCTCGCGAGGTGTGGGAGAAAATCCGGAGAATCTCTGGTAAACAGAGTTTTAATTATATTTCGGGATTGGTAATGGGAAATGACATTATTACGTCGCCTGATGAAGTCGCCGATCACATGGGTTCATGCTACGCGAAAGTATCGAGTTCCTCTAACTATCTAGAGGGTTTTTCTGCTCAGAAAAATCAAGCAGAACAAGTTGCATTAAACTTTTCCTCACAAAATGAGGAGAATTACAATGCACCTTTCTCCTCGTGCGAACTACAGTCGAGTTTGCATGATTGCCATGATACTTCTCCAGGATCTGACGATATTCATTACCAATTTTTGAAAAAGCTACCTCCCTCCGGATCTATATTCCTTCTCAAGATGTTTAATTTAATCTGGTACACCAATACGTTTCCTACCGCTTGGTGTAATTTTATTATAGTGCCGTTGTTGAAGCCCGGTAAAGACCGAAAACAAGCGTTAAGTTATCGTCCTGTTTCACTGACTAGCTGTTTATCAAAACTTCTCGAACGTATGATCAACCGACGATTGGTCTGGATTCTTGAATCCAGACGATTGATCACGAATGCCCAGTGTGGCTTTCGGAAGCACCGTTCGACAATGGATCATCTAGTCAGGCTGGAGTCCGCAATACAGGACGCCTTTCTTAATAAAAAGCACTTGATAGCGGTCTTTTTCGACCTTGAAAAGGCTTATGACACTACATGGCGGTATGGAATACTCCGAATACTACACAATTGGTGTATTAGAGGACATCTTGGGAATTTTATAAATATTTTTTTATTCGAGCGCTACTTCTAAGTCCGTATCGGAACACTGTGTCTAGTGTCTTTGTACAGGAGAATGGTGTTCCACTGGGTTCGGTTCTTAGTGTCACTTGGTTTTCCATCGCTATTAATGGCATAATTGACAGCATTCCATCGTCTATAGAGTAATCGCTCTACGTTGACGACTTGGCGATCTACTGCTCGTCAAAGTACATTCGTACTACACAACGTCACCTGCAGTTAGCCATTTATAGCATCCAGATCTGGACAACCAACAATGGGTTTAAATTTTCCGTTGGGAAAACCCAAAGTGTGCACTTTTGCCGCATTCGTAGTTGTTATCAGGAACCATTCTTATATCTTTATAATACGCTCATATCTGTGCAAGATACTGCCCGATTTTTAGGACTTACTTTCGACAGAGCGTTAAATTAGAAGGCTCATTTTAATATTTTAAAGAGGAAGTCGATGTCTTCCCTTAATATTTTTAAAATTTTAGGTAGCACCACGTGGGGTGCGGACCGTACAGTTTTACTACGAATTTATCGTGCCGTCGTACGATCTAAATTGGATTACGGTAGCATTGTGTACGACTCAGCGCGTGAGTCGTACATCAGGACGTTAAACGCTGTTCATCATACCGGGATTCGTTTGTCAACCGGAGCGTTTCGATCCAGTCCTGTTGTTAGCATATCCGCAAAATGCGGAGAGCTGCCGCTGAACATCCGGCGGAAACGCAATCTGGTATCGTACGTTTCAAAGCTCCGTAGTCAACCTGATCACCCAACTTACAGTTGCGTATTTCAACCTTGTTTTTCTTCTCTGCATGACGGAGAAGAAATGCAACACGTCCTCTCGGTATCAGGTTGAATTTTCTTTTAGATGAACTTCACTTGGCGCTTCCTAAAACTCTTAAAGTCGGCCGTAATTCTGTGCCCCCGTGGTTAATTCCTCAGCCCGTCATCGATATGTCACTTTCCATTCATCCTCGAAATACAACAACTCCAGAGCTCTATCGCCAGCTTTTCCTGGCATGGCTGGATCAGAATCGAGACTACCGTTCCGTTTACACGGATGGCTCGAAGTCTCTCAACCGAGTTGGTTGCGCGTTTGTCACCGATAACGACAGTGTTGGATACAAGTTGTCTCAAGAGTGCAGTATTTTTACTGCAGAGTTATATGCAATTTTGCAGGCCTTGAGACATGTGCACGATCCGCACAAATATGTTATTTGCAGCGACTCTTTGAGTGCGCTTCAGGCATTGCAGCGTTCCTATCCCAGTCACCCTCTTATTTGTTTAATCCAGGGCAAATTGTACTTGTTGAAAAGAGGTGGAACTACTGTCCGGTTTTGTTAGGTTCCCGGCCACATGGGAATCGCTGGCAATGAATTAGCGGACACTGCAGCTAAAGACGCTGCAAATAACGGTCAGAGTGTATTTTGCGTTATCGGTGACGACCTCAAGAGCATACTGATTTCAGCCATTCAGCAGCTCTGGAAGGATGAATGTGCTGTCGATGAAAACAACTTAAAATCAATAAAATCTACAGTTGACCCATGGTTCACATCTTGCCGTTTCTCCAGGTGGGGGGAAGTGGTCCTTACACGGCCACGCATCGGTCACTGTAGATTGACGCATGGTTTCTTGATGGCACGTGAGGAACCGCCTCTCTGTGAGACGTGTGACACTCGCGTTACCGTTTCGCACATTTTAATAGAGTGTGTCCAGTTTAGGGACACACGACAGCAGATCGGATTGTCAGGTGATCTGTCGGTTGTTTTAGGAAATGATCTTGACAATGTCGATCTGCTGTTTCGATTTTTAAAAGAAACCGGTCTTGACCGGTTAATTTAATTTTATTTATTTATATACATTTAGGCCCCTTTACAGCCTTTATGGTGTTTTCTTTATATCCAACTACATTATATTATGACGCATTTTATTTGTATTTATAATTGTTTTACTTTGTTGTGTGTCAATTTTTGATTTTGCTTTTTTTTATTTACATTTATTGTTTTAGACGCTAATGACCTCAGTTGTCAAGCGTCTATAACTTACAATTCATTCATTCATTCATTCCAAACGCACATAACAGCGCTCTTTATGGGTCGAGGATAATAATTTATAGAATGACTTCTTCTGTAAAAAATGTCATATTTGCATTTTTTATCACTGATCTTGGCAACGTTGTCGTATTTTTCATAGTTTGAGCATTTCTGTATCGGATCCAATATCTACCTGAAATATTACCAAAAAAAAGCAATAAATTATTCAAAGGGTTTATAAGTCACTGATATTTAAAATTTTTATTAACTTCACTTCTTAGTTAGGTAATTAGTATGATAGTATGTTAGGATCAAGTTTTGTAATACAATTTTGATCCACTCCTCATATTCGATCAACTTAAGACTTTGCACACATGTGTAGTTAATGACAAATATCTGGATGGCCGAGCTTTGCTCGGATGAGTTCAATAAAAACAGTACTTAATATGCTGTGAGATATTATTTTCTCAGAATATTATTCCGAAACGAATTTATTTCTGTAACATAATTTAAAATAATTGTTTCTGATATTTTAACTACCTATGTGTATTTTTAAGCGTAAAAACTAAGTATCAACTTGAATCAAGCATTTTTTCCTGTAAATATTATTTAGGTCGCTATTTTCAAATCTACCGCCGTTATTGTTTTGTTGACTGAAGAACTCGCAAAAACCGATTTTCATAGATTGAATATCTTGTAAAAATGTTCGAATCAGATGAAATTTTGCTCGCCCGTTACCATTTTAACAATCCAATTTTAAGCATTAATACCAAATATCAACTTTATCGAAGTACTTTTTCTCTGTGATGTCATCTTAACAACTTCCAGTAAATTTCAACTACTTTTTTTTTGCATAGGTACCTAAAGACAAACTCACAAAAATCGATTCTTTTAATAACAAACGTCAGACTAACCTGCGGAAAACTTTTTTTGCATGTATCTTCACCATAGTTTTTAAAAATTGATGTGTTTTGATACACATGCCTGCGGCGCTAGAAGTGCGGCCCTTTGGGCCGCCGTGCCAATTTTTAGATACGCAAAACTTTTTTGTACGTATCTTAACAATAGTTTTTAAAAATCGATGTTTTTTTACACAGACCCGCGGCGCCAGAAGTGCGGCCCTTCGGGCCGCCGTTTTGTCATTATTTACATATTGTGCAAGACACTTCTTATATTAGTGTTCAATTACAATTTTAACACTTGTGATATATTATATAAAATCTATGTAGAAATAGACTTCGAATCAATATGACTTTAATTGAGCGAGTTATAATAAATAAAAAAACGCCTTTTTTTTAATTGCTCCCCTCTGGAACCAAAATTCCTACCTAGATCAATTTCTCGCCCCGAAAAATCCTCATTCTGTAAATTTCATCAAAATCGGTAGTCGTTTTTGAGAAAAAAAGGTCTAGGGAAGATTATACGTCATATACTACATTTAACGTACCTACTTACCTATACTACAAATTTTATATAAGTAATATAAAAATAACATACCTATTTATTTAAATATTAGCTAAAACTACTTACATAATTATGTTTAGATTTTATTGTTGTTATTTTTTTACTTTTCAAATAATTACTGATTATTTTAATAAGTTAAAGATTGACTGTCAGAGTAATTTTGACATAAATAATGAAAATAGTTTGTTTTTTCCTAAGCCTACTCACAATACGACACTGTTTTATGACGTTAAAAAACTGTTTTTTAAAATGATAAAATCGATAGGAAAACGAATTTTTCCAGAGATGAGACCTAGCTAGATCGATTTTTTGCCCCCCGAAACTCCTTTTCGGTAAATTTGATCAAAATCGTTAGAGCCGTTTTCGAGAAAATATTTATATAGATACATAGAAACATATATACAAGATTTACTCGTTTAATAATATAGGGATACAATTGTTTTTAAAAGGATCACTTCTTAGTTATCGAAATTTCCGTAACTATCCCGTCACTTCCACCATAAATGTTCCGTTTATCTCGCTGTGTGAAAGTTCTGATTAGGTATTGTACTGTATCAATTTTGGAACTGCTCAAAAAGAAAGATGCTGGACCCAAATTATTTAAATAGCTGATAAGGGAAAACTAAAATTTAGTAACACCGATTCTATTTAATATTATTTTTGATTGTATGCTAGTGTCTAAAAAGATTTAAAAAATATATATTATTATTAAGGTTTTTTCATGCCGCTTCAGAGAATTTACCAACTGCTGGTTTTTTTGTCAAGCTACAACCGACACGATATTACGCAGAAAAGGATAATAAACGACTAATGGACAGGATCGAACTTAGAACTTTAATTTATGTATTTACAACAGCGAATTGGCGTTAAAAAAGACCTTAATAGCAATAATTAACCCATCAAAACCAATTCTTGTAAAAATAAGGCCAAGTCTCGCGATGGCGTAGCAGTAAAAAGTTATGAGATCTAATAAAGCGAAGTTCAATTAATTGTAAGTGAAAAGTATTGAAATCTAAAACTTGACTAGCTTCAAGGTGCCACTGCAAGGCCTAGCGCTTTAGTTATTCATCTTTTATTCTCTTAGCGAACTTTGAAGCTAGCCAAGTTTTAGATTTCACGACTTTTCTCTTACATCATTAATTGAACTTTGTTTTATTAGATCTCATAACTTCTTACTGCTACGCGATCGCGAGACTTGGCCTTATTTTTACAAGAATTGTTTTTGATAGGATTTCAATTCTTTTTAAAAGCTTTTATTTAACTTCACTTGTATGTGTCTATGTATCTATATGTACCTATCTATAATGTATGTCCTGGAATTTTGTAATCAATATTTCACCCACTTCCACTGAAGCCATCGGGCTGAAATTTTGTACTCATATGTATTCCCGATGACAATACATAGATAAATCGTTTTTAGACATAAATTCAACCCCTATAAGGGGTTCAAACGGGGATGTAGGGTTTTTTTGACTAATCAACGCCCGGGCCAAATATGGGTATCAAATGAAAGGGCTTGATAAGCGAAACACAATAAGTGCATTTAGGGGGAAATTTAAGGGCATTTTGGGGGCAATTTAATGGCGTTTCTTGGGCAATTTAAGAGCATTTCGGAGGCAGTTTAAAGGGCATTTCGGGGGCAATTTAAGGGCCTTTTGGGGGTAATTTAAGGGGTGTCGAGGGGGGGTGAAATTTTGAAAGACTAAAAAGAACAAAATAAATATTAGTAAAGAAAAACTTTTTAGAGACAAGCTTTTATTTAAATGCACTAAAAAGGAAAAAATAATTTTTAATAATTTAGGGTCATAATTATAAAAGCGTTGGTCGTGACTAATAAATTATTTATACGACCAACGCTTTTATAATTATGACCCTAAATTATTAAAAAATATTTTTTCCTTTTTAGTGCATTTAAATAAAAGCTTGTCTCTAAAAAGTTTTTTCTTCCTAATATTTATTGTAGGATGTTGTTGCTTATACACTAAATCCAGCCGGCATGCCAAATTTCCACTTAGAGATCCTTTTGTATTCATTTTATATACCTACCTGTAGAAATCTGTACTACTCCCCTTTAGGGGTTGGAGGGGGAAAATCACAGATTTTTTCATTTTCTCGTTAATTGTACGCGAAGTCCAGTCTCAGCTTTCTCTGACTACGGACCTATAGAAATCTGCACCACCCTCTTTTAGGGGTTGGAGAGATAAAATCATAGATTTTTTAATTTTTCGTTACTTGTACTCGAAACCGAGCCTGCATACCAAATTTCAGTTTTCTCTGAGTACTGACCTATAGAAATCTGCACCACCCCCTTTTAGGGGTTGGAGGGGAGGAAACACAGATTTTTTAATTTTTCGTTACTTGTACGCAAAACTTAGCCTGCATACCAAATTTCAGCTTTTTCTGAATACGGACCTATAAAAATCTGCACCAGGGGAAAAATCACAGATTTTTTTTTAATTTTCACGTTACTTGTACGCGAAACCCAGCCTGCATACCAAATTTTAGCTTTCTAGGACTACGGGAAGTACCCTAGATTTTTGATGATCATAAGTGAGTAGGTATATAAGTATATTAAGTAAATTGCTAAAGTTCTACGACCAGAATGTATAGAAAATGTCTTATTGAAAACTTTTTCTCGACATTTTCTTTTTATCGTCGGATGCATCGATTACTAAAGTATTAGAAAAAACTGGTGGACGATGATGCCAAATGTCGAAATTTTATAAATCGTTACTGTAAATGTTTACAGAGTGGACGTTCCGTCATCGAGCTCTCTTGAACTATTATAGATTTCAATGAATACATTCAAAAAGAGCGCTCCCGTGTCCAAATACTAAGCCCTGTGGCAGTTTGTTGAGAAACCGTGAGTTTGTGTGTGGTTATTTGTTTGTTGGTGTATATTTTGTTTGTATAAGTGTGCAACCTCATAGATGCAAAGATGCGTAATGTCCAAATCTCTTTAGTCCTTCTAAACATGCGACGTGTGACCAGTATCATCCCGAGGGTGTCCCAACTGTTCCTGAACACATCAGCCAGTGCCAAACAGATTGACGGAACCGCTACAGATAGCCACTGTGGGACCCGTCTATCTGCTACTCTATAATATACGAACAGTGTTCAGAACGCCGTTCACACACGTTTCCATTCATTCTCCTTACTCACTAACAAGCGGCGCACATTTGAGGTTAGATTTCATTCGCCTCTTGAAAGCTTAACAATAATATTGTTGATAGTAACAGTTTAACGGGTTGACATTTAAACTTTATTTTCGATATCTTCTAGTAGAGTTTTAACAGTTCGTGCGAAGTTGTGTTTATAGAATATATTTTTTCAAAAGTGCTGTTTGAACATTGATCGAAATATGTGTTGTAATTTGATCTGTGAGTTTTGAAAATCGAAATGTAAAGGTTTTGTATCAGTAGAAATTACAGAAATATTTCGCAAGATTTGTTGTAAATTTATCGATGTTTAAATGCGACGATTTTTAAATTTGTGGTAGTGAATGGGATGAGTTGACGGTAAACCATCGTAGCTGCATAATTAGATGATGAATATTATTATAGTTGCGTTTCCCAAGGTAAAATAATCTTTTTGTTTGCAGTTTTTTTACATGTTCTGTGACTTATGAAAGATAATATTATGATTTAGTCAAAAGTATTTAATAACATTGAATTTAAATTGACATAAACAATGTTTTTTTAAGTCAACAGTAACTGTATAATTCGAATTAACACTGAAAATACAATGTTATATTCTTATGCTGGGTTGCAGAAAGTATTATCAAAAAAAATGATTTGACAATGACCTTAGATTGCATAAAAACAAATGATTGCTCTACATAGAAAAAAATCGCTTTTCAGGCTAATTTTTATCAATATTCGTAGAAAAATGTTGTTCCGAAGTGGAAATTGTGCAAAAAAAACATTCTAAATACATGTACACTTGTATAAATCGTGTCAATCGATCAGTTGATTATTTTTCGGGTATAATCGGATTTAAAATTCTACAATGCTTTTCTTATGGAGAAATATGTATGGCAACAATCTAAAGTCATTGTCAAATCTGATTTTCTGACAATGCTTTCTGCAAACCAGCATTTATGTATAAAAGCACTGTTAAATAGTTGCTAGTATACCTATGTTTTATTCTTATTTATTTTATAATAAATGATATCTGTAAGGCTAGAAACCTAAAAGGGAAAAAAAGGCTTGGTGTGAGGGTATAAATGCTAACTTCCCATTGGGTACCCTTACAGATTAGACACCAGTCCCGTAGAGAAACTATTTATTTGCAATACAGGTTAACATGTATTTTTTGTTATAAGGTGTTTATTGTGCAATTATGCGTCGAATGAAATTGGTCAGGAGTCGTTATCATTATTTGTTCTTGATATAAAAAGTTCACCATCGTACGAACGAACTAACGTACGTACGTACACACACACACACGCACACAGACATCTCTCTTAAAACAGTAGATTCGGGCTCTAGGGACCTTAAAACGAGCAGATATGTCCAAATTTTGCAATCGCAAAATGGAATCCATTGCAACTTCCAATAGGGGAAGTTAAAAATAGAGAAAAAATCCCAAAAAGGGCTTATTGTTAGATTAACACGTATTATTCAGAAGTTGTCAAAGAGTGAAGTGACAATTATTGTTTTAGAAATGATTTCGTCTAAAAGGTAACATTTAGATTTTTATATGATAATACGACCAACTTGCCGAAACAAATTTTTTATACAATAAGACTTATGAACATAATAAATGGAACCCAGCTTTAAAATTTTGTTCTTAAAAGAAATTAAAATATACCAATTCATATTTTTTTATATTTTTATAATATATTCATTGAATATAATAAATCTTCTGAACACCGAGCTGAACACTTATTGAAGTTACATAGCTTTCAGTTATTTAACTGAAAACTTATTCAGCGTCATTTAAAATAATATTCAAATTATTTTTAGTGTCACTGTGGCGACCTACTTTATTGTAATTAAAAGCAAATATTTAAATAAACACCTTTTATTTCTTTCTTCAAGCTGTATGAAGGTGTATGAAATGGAAACAGTTATATTTAGGGGTTGAACATTATTTTTAAGTCTGAAAACAATGAGAAAGTTCTCAGAATTGTTTACAAATTGAAATTTAATCATTTAGTAAAAATATAAATGTACTACCCCTAAAATTTAAAAGAAATCGACCGCACAGGGACGAACTTATAAAATTAATGAAAGCACTATAGGCTGTGAATAAAATGCTTATCGAATACTGAAATTGGGAAAAAATAATCAATTGGAGATGTCTTAAGGGGTAAAATTTTGTAAAAACAAATTTAACCTCACTTAATGATTTAAATACTTAATTGTATGTTAGCAAATACACTATACTGTCGGCAGGGTTCTGCAATGCGACTTGAGTTTTTAGTGTATATTTTGTTATATAGCACATACACTATTGACGTCGGTCGGATGGCAGGACCTAGGGGTCGGATCATAATTACTCGACGTTTCATATCATTCTGAACAATTTGGCACAATTTTTAGAAATGTTTATTCCGCTAGAGAATACTTCTAAATTAAATTAAAAACAATTATTATTATGAAACTATAACTTGAATGTGCACATACGTCATACTTGTACAAATAATGTATGTGCATGGTCAGAATTCTTTGGCAAGGTTACAATGGAATTATCGTGTTAAATGCTCTCAAAAGATTATTTCTGCCACCAACTTCATGTGTATGTGACATCTGAAATGACAAAAGCGATTTAACATTATTTGTCATAACCAACATCTCACAGTTATTACACCCACATGTTGTAATCTAGAATAACATTAATTCTACTTCATGTGCCGCATTTCTATACTGAATGTGACAACGAAAATGTACGACTGAAATGATTTTCAGTAAAATTCGGTACACGTATATGTGGGGCTTTTATACTCAAAGGGTAGAATTTGATACACATTTTGATCTAATCCATAAAAATTTCCAGTGGATTTAGATAGAACATTATAAAATTAATAAAAATAGTCTAATTATTATCTGTTTAATCATACCTAAATTAAGTAAACTGTTTAAGCTATGCTTCCCCTCAAAACCGACATTAAATTATTATGCAAGCGAATCTGCGGGCAAAGTTGACGTTCACTTGAGCGAAGCCGCGGACGAAAGCTTATTATTGATACAACATTAAATACAGGCTAATTGAATTTATGTAAAAGATATTAAATTCATTTGGTTTTATTCATTTGGAAAAGCATTGTTTGAGTGTTGTTATTTATAATGCATTTTAAATCATTTTAAATAGAACGTAACAAAGTGTGACACCTAGAATTTCCACACATTTCATTCTATGTAGTGAAACAATGATTGGTGTGTAAATAAATAATTTGGAATTGACAGGTCATTAATAATAATAATAACTATAAAACAAGAGGTTATGATAAATCGATAATAAATTCCATTCAATTGTTTTATTTAATGTTCAATTTGCTTTTGAGTTTCATTATACTGCATGCACAATTATGATAATAAACGGTCAAGTGCGTGTCGAGCCACGCAAAGAGTAGGGTTCCGTACTATTTAAATATACCAAACCTACAATTTTGATAAGATAAATAAAATAAAAACACATTCATAATCTATTTAAAATATCTATATATATATAAAATGATAGCGTCCGTCGTTGGGGGCGCATCACGTAAAACCACTGGACAGATTTTAATGAAACTTTGCAGATCTATACCGCATAGGCTGGGTCTTTATCTCCAATAAAAATTATCACGATATTCCTAATTAATATCAAGTAATTAAAGTGTTTATACACGTAGACTGGGTGTTGCGTATATTATAATATATAATTATATATCATAAAACAGCATTGTACATCGTTACCTTACTATAGTTACGTGGTAGCGTGGCGGATTCGTATGCTTAAAGTCCATGGTTCGAACCCAGTTGGTTCCGAGAAATTTGTTTGTTTTTTTTAAAATTTATTTATATATTTCCGTGAAATTTTTATTTTTATTCATATTTATTTATATGCTAGCGGCCCGTCCCGCCTTCGCCTGGGTGGTATGAAATTATGATTTAATAGCGGTCACCCATCTCACGTATATTTAGTATATTGTTAATTTGTTATCCCCCGCGAGAATCTCTTCTCCTGCGTAGCTTTATATTAGTGAAAGAATTTTTTGAATCGGTTTAGTAGTTCCAGAGATAAGAATTTGTGATTTATTAGCCCCCCCCCCCGCAAGAATGTCTCCCCTTTCCCCCCGCGAGAATCTCTCCCCCTGCGTAACTTTCTATTACTGAAAGAATTTTTAGAATAGGTTCAGTTGTTCAAGAGATAAGAATTTATGATTTATTACCCCTCCACCCCCTGCGAGAATCAAAATAAAATATTGCCCATATCACTCAGGGATAGTGTAGCTTTCTATTAGTGAAAGAATTTTTAGAATCGGTTCAGTAGTTCCAGAGATTACTTTTTCACTCGAGCGAAGCCGGTTTTTTTTAGACAAAAAGTAGCCTATGTCATCCTCAGGATGTAATCTATCTTCTTGCCAAATTTTATCGAAATCTGTTCAGCGGTTTAGGAGTGAAAAGGTAACAGACAGACAGAACGACAGACTGACAGACAGAGTTACTTTCGCATTTATAATATTAGTAAGGATTATATATTATACTAGTCGTTATCCGTTGCTTCGCTCACGTATATTTTGATTTATGATTTATTATTCCCCCCGCGATTAATTCTTCTCCTGCGAAGCGAAGCCGGGCTGGTGGTGTTTATTCGCTAATTTTATTAATATATCACTCACTCGCTTCGCTCGTTCGCTCGAATTTTATTAATACAATACTGACTCGCTTGGCTCATTCGCTAGAATATTAATAATACATTACTCATTCGCTTCGCTCGTTCGCTCGAATTTTATTAATACATTATTGCTCATCTACGTTATATAAAGAACTCCTGTGCAAAATTTAATGTTTCTAACTTCAAAAATGATGAACTTCCACACAAACTTTCATCCCCTATTTAATCCCCTTAAGGGATGAATTTTCAAAAATCCATTCTTATTGCTCACGTGATTGAAGTTAGGTAAAACAAGTACATTATTTTGAACACCCTGTATAATAAATTAATTTTTTTAGAACAGAGACATTGATTTGTCCGTCCATTATCTAATGATCTTCAAAGTTTCAGTTTGATAAAGGTTTCCGTTTTGGCTATGTCGAATTTTAGGTAAAGGTCTGCACGTGTCAAAAATTTCTAAAAAACTTGAATAAATCAAAAATTACTGAATTTTCGAGCATGGCTTTCCTTACAAATTCTATTCACATTAAGGTGCAGAATTGAAAAAATAAATAAAGCAGGGTGCTAGGTTAAAAAAAACATAACTTTGATCTGCCACGCTTAAATGGGACAGGCTGTAGAATTGAAAATATTTTTAGGTTATACACCATTAAATTTATACAACTTTTGTATTCAAACTTTTTTTCTATCTTCATCCAAAATCAATATATCGGCCGACAACGCAAGTTTTGGACGCCCTGTATAGATTATATTATAGTAAAGATATACAGGATGTTCGGGTATTCAGAAATACAAAGACATGTTGTACTCATCAAAATAAGCCAAAAAGTTCATATAAACTTTGTTCCAAAAACGCTTCCCAAGGGGGTTACAACCTCTTTAAGGGACTTTCAAAGAAGATGTTTTTCTCGGGAACCGTTCAATATAAACTTATAAAATTTTCTATGATAGAATATTTTTTTGTACTTAACGAAATAGTAAATCCTAAATTTCAAAATACTTCAGGGGCGTTTCTGCATGGGGGTGTGTCAGGAATGTCGCCCCTCTATTTTTTCACGCTTCTGATAAAAATTTTCAAATTTTCAAGGAATTTTGCTTTAAAAAGATTTTCTTTCTAAAACTTCATAAATTGAACCGTTTTTGAGATAAATGAATTTAAAAATTAGTATGCACATCTTCAAAATAATTAGAGTCTAAATATCAAGTCGCCTGGTGACAATGTCTTCCACCAATACTTGTAATAAACACTAGAAGTGCATAGATGCTTTTTAAATTTTTTTATTTAATTTAATTTCTAAATCTAATATTCTACATGTCCTCTATTATTTTGAACACATATCCGAGCCGTTCTCCTCAAATTGAAACGCACTCTATCATAAATTCTCGGATTGGCACGGATCTCTTCACATACATTCATCACTCGATGCTGCAGTTCAGCTAAATCATTCACGGGGGTAGAATATACTTTTGTTTTCAAAAATCCCCACAAGAAATAATCCAGGGGATTTAAGTCTGGTGAGCGGGGCGTCCAAGCGATTGGTCCTTGGCGCCCAATCTAATACTCGCCGTATGTTTGGTTCAGGTGATCTCTCACAATTCGAAGATAATGAGGTGTGGAGCCCCGTCTTTCATATACCAAATCCTTTGCCTTTCAATTAGAGGGATATCTTCTAGGAGGAGAGGTAATTCATTTACCAAAAAATTATGATATTCCAGTCCGTTAAGCCGATTAGGTAAAATAACTGGCCCAATTATTCTGTCCCCCAAAATTCCTGCCCACACATTAATAGCAAACCTATGCTGATTTTTGGTTTCCAGTATAGCGTGAGGATTTTCTTCTTCCCATAGATGCTCATTATGGTAGTTTAAAATGCCATTTTTGGTAAATCCGGATTCATCTGTAAACAAGATGCCCGATGGAAAGTAGTGATTTTCTCTACATTTTCCAATTAACCATTCACAGAACTGTTGGCGAGCTGGATAGTCCTGTGGAGAGAGTTTTTGCACCCTTTGAATGTGATAAGGGTACAAAAATTGCTCGTGCATAACTTCCCAGACGAGTGAATGAGATATTCCTTCTCCAGCTGCAATTATCCTTACGCTGGTTCTTGAATTTGCCTCCACAATTTCAAGTATGCGCTCCTCTATCTCAGGAGTTCGCACAGTTCTTTGATTCCCGCGATCACTATTCCTTGGCTTGACACTACCAAATTTCCTGATGCGCTGGTGAAGTCTAGCGAAAAGAGAATGAGATGACAATGTTCGATTTGGGTACCGTTCTGCATACAAACGCCGAGCCAAAGCTGAATTTCCGTCGGCACGGCCATACGTGTAATGCATATCCGCCATTTCTGCATTGGAATATGAATGATTCATTATTATTATTATTAGTAGTAGTAGTTTGGTTATTATTGTTATTTTTAAAATAATAAGAAAAAGTAAGGAGATTACAATGTCAAATTATGACTCACTTTACAATCAATAAAACAATTGCAAGTATTTGTGGAAGACATAATTGTCACCAGGCGACTTGATATTTAGCCTCTAATTATTTTGAAGATGTGCATACTAATTTTCAAATTCATATATCTCAAAAACAGATCAATTTATAAAGTTTTAGAAAGAGACTCTTTTTAAAGCAAAGTTCCTTGAAAATTTGAAAATTTTTATCAGAAGCGTGAAAAAATAACATGCAAAGAAAATTGAGGGGCGACATTCCTGACACACCCCCATGTAGAAACACCACTGAAAAACTTTGAAATTTAGGATTTACTATTTCATTTAGTTCAAAAAAATATGCTATCATAGAAAATTTTATTAGTTTATATTGAACGGTTCCCAAGATATGTGAGAAAAACATCTTTTTTAGAAGCCCCTTAAAGAGGCTGTAGCCCCCTTGGGAAGCGTTTTTAGAACAAAGTTTAAACTAACTTTTTGGCTTATTTTGATGAGTACAACATGCCTTTGTATTTCTGAATACCTTTACCCGAACACCCGGTATATTATATTACACGGGGTGGCTGATTTTTCATTGTCCAGCTTATATCTGCTGAAATATTAAAGATACAAGAAAAAGTTAAAAAAGAGACTTGTGTAACTGAATCTGATCTATAAAATGGCGCAAACAATTTTTTTCCATGGCCTACTTATTTTTCGGAAAAATATCTAACTT
Organism: Mongoloraphidia duomilia; assembly: GCA_039654895.1. Lineage (NCBI taxonomy): Eukaryota > Metazoa > Arthropoda > Insecta > Raphidioptera > Raphidiidae > Mongoloraphidia > Mongoloraphidia duomilia. The sequence goes on along the minus strand of CM077518.1, from coordinate 32,087,102 downwards.
TGTTTTTTTTAAGTAGGACGCTCTGTATATTTTTCCGGAATAAGAATCTAAATAAATTTCTCTTTACAACGAAGTATAAAAAGTAGGGTTTTGCCTTTAAATTACGTCTAATAAATAAAAAAAAGAAAATTATGAGAGTCGCTGTGAAAGTTCTTTTGACTCAAAAATGTTTAGAATTTAATGGCCGACAATGTAAACATTCATTATAAAACACACTGTGTATTATTCAATTTTGTTAATTTGTAGTTAAATAAATGTTGTTATTATTTTGATAATCATAGAGAAAATATTAGTAATCACAGCCGACTCCCATAATTTTTTTTTTTATATATTAGGTGTAATTTAAAGGCAAAACCCTACTTTTTATACTTCGTTGTAAAGAAAAATTTATTTAGAATCTTATTCCGGAAAAATATACAGAGCGTCCTACTTAAAAAACAAAGCTAGATATTTTTCCGGAAAATAAGTAGGCCATGGAAAAAATTGTTTGCGCCATTTTATAGATCAGATTCAGTTACACAAGTCTCTTTCTTAACTTTTTCTTGTATCTTTAATATTTCAGCAGATATAAGCTGGACAATGAAAAATCAGCCACCTGTATATTTTAAATTATTTTATATTGTTTCTTTGATATTAATTTTTAAGCCCGACTTCGCTTCGCAGGGAGAGAGATTCTCGCAGGGGGGAAGGTGATAATAAATCATACTTCGCATCGCAGGAGGAGAATTTCTAGCGGGGCGGATAATAAATTAACTATAGAGGCGAAATTCTCGCGGGGGGGGTGAAAGAATTACAAAAAATTCGACTGATGACCAGTCCTATACTTCCCACCTAGTAAATATTTGCAAAAAATAAACACTCTTTTTTTTATTCTTTGACTAGGCCCAATTAACCTTAGCTGTTGGTGGTCTTTAAAACACAATTTAATTTTTATTCTTTGAAGAAAGCATGGCCCTCTTTTTTGTTTGGTGATCTATTGATGGCTAGCTTAATATAGCAAAAATCATGGTTACCTTGATTTACGTACAATTTTTATTTTTTTTAGTAAAATATTTTTTTTCTCGAAAACTATACATTTTAGAGAAAAAAAATATTTACATTTTTTTCATATTATAACATCTAGAATTCATTTATATTTTTTTTTACCTATGTTAATACGTGACATTGAGGACGTTTTTTTGAATATCTCAGGATCCACTGAACCGATTTGACTCAAAATCTAATCAGATCTAAGTTAAAGGCTGATAAACACAATAGAACAATCGGCATGCCCGTATGTTGTTCCGTTCTTAAGATATCGAAGGCGAAAAATTGACCACATACACACACACACACATACACACATACACACACACATACAGACATCAGTCAGAAAATGATCTTAAACGATTGCTAGGGTCTCAAAACGTGAAAATCTGTTAAAATCTCGAAATATTGTTTTCGGACTGAATCCATTACTTCCCTACCATAGTAGAGGTGGGAAGTAAAAATACGTGTTTTAATTTGGTATCTAGAATTTCACGACCTTTTCACATTGTTTGTTATTATTATTTTGAAAATCCCACTTCGACAAACGGTTTGTGTACAAAAAATGCCTATCCAGGAATCTCAGGGTCGGTAGGTTTAGTTCGCATTTGCACATTTGGATTTCTCAGTTGTATGAAATTATGCTAGACAACTTTGCAAGAGTTTTTCAACCGGTAAAATCTGAACTAAGCTATAGAACTAGATTATAATTTCTAGTTGTAGCTAGAACTTAGAATTCTGCTTTCTAGCGAACGAATTAGTAACTAAAATCAGTCACTAGTGTGTGTTCTGTGTTGTTGTCAAAACATAGCATTTAAAATGCATATTTACTTGTTGAGGGGATAATCAGGCTTTGGTGTACTATCTTTAGACCTGGAACTGCTAGAACCAAGTTCAAATTGTCCAACAAACACTTCAAAACTAATAGAACCTTGTCAGGACCACTCAGGTTTCTAGTTTTTTATGACAGTTTATCGGAAAATATAAAATATAATTAAGCATATAATATATATAATATTGGAAGGTCTAAGTTGACAACATTAATCTGTAAATCGTGGCATAGTTAGGCAACTGATGATTGTGCAAGTCCTGTTCTGTCATCCAGCCATGTACCCTGGCTGCTATATTTTTTACCTATAGTTTTTAGAAATTAAATTTGCCTTTCCGTGATTTTAGATACGAAGAAACTTTTTGGTTTACGTGTTTTCTTCCGCTGCCTAAACTCCATGACACTAATTTTCTAACTCAACCTTTACTTTTTAAAAAGTATATTTTAAGAGGTTATCTCCTGTTTATCACCGAAATCGTAAAAAACAAGCCGTGAGGTGGGTCGTTTATTAGAACTAAAGTGCGACCCTTGAGGTCCACACGACGAACTTCCCAGTTTGATAAATATTTAATAATAATAATTAAATTAGATATTACACAGAAAAGTAATCATTTTAATCATTAAAACATAATTATTATTTATTTTTAACAATTATTAAAAAAAAAAAAAACGGCTGTAACGATTTTTATAAAATTTATGTCGGATCAAAATGACGTTAACACGCCTCGATTGACACCCTTACGAAGTCGATATAATTTTTTATTCGCGAGATATTGTGTAAAATCTACTTTTTTGGAGTCTATTTGGTTAAGAAAAAAGAACGGCTGAACCGATTTTGAAAAAAATTCTTTCAGATCATATCCCCCTATATTATTAAACGAGTAAATCTTGTATATATGTTTCTATGTATATATGTACCTATATAAATATTTTCTCGAAAACGGCTCTAGCGATTTTGATCAAATTTACCGAAAAGGGGTTTCGGGGGGCAAAAAATCGATTTAGCTAGGTCTCATCCCTGGAAAAATTCGTTTTCCTATCGATTTATCATTTTTAAAAACGGTTTTTTGACCTTTCAAAACATTGTAATATCGTGAGTAGGCTTTGGAGAAAACAAACTACTTTCATTATTTATATGTCAAAATACTCTGACAGAATTTTTAGGCGCGATCTTAGCGAAGCTAGAAGCGCCTATATACACTCGCTTTGTCTGTGAATCTGTGAATCTGTCACGCTATTTTGTGTCACGCGTACAGCCCAAACGGATGAACCAATTTTCAAAAACTTTTTTTTGTTCGATTCCTCTCTGGGTCTATTTGATCCTAACGTCGCCCGATTTTTGAATTTTGGCCCCAGAGGGGAGGAAATTAGAAAAAACGGTGTTTTTTGCTTATAGTTTGCTCAATTTAAGTCAGATCGATTCGAAACCTGTCTTAAACGAAAGAGCAGAAAATTTTAGATAGATTTCATGTATAATATTGTGTCAAAACAGTTTTTTTATACAGATTTATACGATTTTTAAACGAAATAAATGCGACTTTATCTAATAAATCGCGAACTTGTTTCGGTTGTCCTTGTCTGTTGCACAGTGTGATATGGATATTGGAAGATAGCGTATGCTCTGTCTTATATTGCATTATTTTAATATAGTTATTCAATTTTTTGACTGCTGATGTTTGAATTTAAGTTTAAAAACCCTGGCCTACTGAGTTAAAATGACGTGTAACTAATTATTGACGTCGATCGGATGGCGAGACCTAGGGATCGGACCAAAATTTCTCGACGTTCATACCTTCCCGAACAATTTGACTTTCTCTGTCTGTATGTCCCTTTGTACGCTTATAACTCGAGAACCACTGATCCGATTTACATGATTTTATTTTCAAGTAAATAACTTCTTATGCGACTGCGAGTTTTAAAATATTCTGGCATCACGCAAAAGCAACCGAACTGATTCTCAAATAAAAATATTTTGAACAATTTGACTTTCTCTGTCTGTATGTCCCTTTGTACGCTTATAACTCGAGAACCACTGATCCGATTTACATGATTTTACTTTCAAGTAAATAACTTCTTATGCGACTGCGAGTTTTAAAATTTTCTGGCATCACGCAAAAGCAACCGAACTGATTCTCAAATAAAAACGTATGTTCTGGCATCACGCAAAAGTAAGTAGGTAGTAGATGCTTTGTTTTTTAAACGGTGGTTTTATTTAGCTTGATCCCGTATATTTGTTACAAATCTTGCGACCGACTGAGTTGAAATTTTGCACACATGTGTAGCTCCGGTGACAAAACAATATTATGTTAACTAACTGACCGGCCCGGTTCGTCCGGGCGTAAATCGTACTTTTGAACTTTCGCCCACTTCCTATGATCCGATTGAGTTGAAATTTTGCACACATGTGTAGTTCCGGTGACAATACAATATTATGGTAACTAGCTGACCAGCCCGGCTTTTGTCCGGGTGTAAATCGTACTTTTGAATTTTCACCCACTTCTCGTGATCCGATTGAGTTGAAATTTTGCACACATGTGTAGCTCCGGTGACAATACAATATTATGATAACTAGCTGACCGGCCCGGCTTTCGTCCGGGTGCAAATCGTACTTTTGAATTTTCACCCACTTCCTATGATCCGATTGAGTTGAAATTTTGCACACATGTGTAGCTCCGGTGACAATACAATATTATGATAACTAGCTGACCGGCCCGGCTTTCGTCCGGGTGCATATCGTACTTTTGAATTTTCACAGGCAAAAGGTTTTTCTCCGGTAACGTTTCAGTGGATCGGATAAATGTTATAAAATCAGACTAAGGAAATAAAGCATACTAAAAAATTAAAAATAAAAATAGATAAAAAACTTTTAAGTTAAACGGTTTTATAAATGTACTAAAATGAAAAAAATAAAATTTAATTTAGGTTCATAAGTATAAAAACGTGGGTCGTGACTGTAATAAATTATCATAGAGTTTACGACCCACGCTTTTATACTTATGAACCTAAATTAAATATCATTTTTTTCTTTTTAAAACATTTATAAAACCGTTTAACTTAAAAGTTTTTTTACCTATTTTTATTTGAAGCTATGCTTCTTAACGCACGTTTCAGATGGGGACCTAAATAATAAAAAGTGAAACGTCACGTCACGAAGTAGTGTAACGTCACTTTTGTAAAAATTATCCGATCCTTTTGAAAATTAATATTTGAGAGTTTTATAGGACACAAAAAAAAAATGGCGTCAGATTTCAAAATGGCGGCCATATGTACTTTTTTGTAAAAATTATCCGATTCTTTTGAAAATTAATATTTGAGAGTTTTATAGGACACAAAAAAATAAAATGACGTCAGATTTCAAAATGGCGGCCATTATATATAATTTTTTGTAAAAATTATCCGATCCTTTTGAAAATTGATATTTGCGAGTTTTATAGGACACAAAAAAATAAAATGACGTCAGATTTCAAAATGGCGGAAATATGTAGTACTCATTTCTAAAAATTATACGATCCTTTTGAAAATTGATATTTGAGAGTTTCATAAGACACAAAAAAATAAAATGACGTCAGATTTCAAAATGGCGGCCGTATGTACATTTTTGTAAAAATTATCCGATCCTTTTGAAAATTGATATTTGAGGGTTTCATAGAACACAAAAAAATAAAATGACGTCAGATTTAAAAATGGCGGTCAAATGTACTTTTTTGTAAAAATTATCCGATTCTTTTGAAAATCGGTATTTGAGAGTTTCATAGGACACAAAAAATTAAAATGACGTCAGATTTCAAAATGGCGGCAATATGTAGTTTTTGTGTAAAAATTATCCGATCTTTTTGAAAACAGATATTGACGAGTTTTATAGAACGCAAAAAAAAAAATGACGTCATATTTTAAAATGGCGGCCATAGGTATATACTTCTTTGTAAAAATTATCCGATCCTTTTGAAAATTTATATTTGAGAGTTTAATAAGACACAAAAAAATAAAATGGCGTCAGATTTCAAAATGACGGTCAAATAATAACTTTTTAATTGTATTGTTTATATCTTTGATAAATTCGGTTTTATATACAATGCGTAAGAAACATAGCTTCTGTCGGGTATCTTACGACACCTCATGACTTTCTTTATTTAGCAGGTTCCGAGTTTCGCTTAATAGTCAACCGTTGCTATGGAAAATTGATTAAAAAATTCACTGCACTATTTTTTCTATGTAATCCAATACATATTTACATTAGGTCTTATGGCCATAGCCTACTACAAAATTGATCTTCTTAGTGTTATTTTCCCTATGTTCGGTAAAACCGTTTACACACAATACCTACATGAATATCGCGCCTTGTAATTCTTGAATTACTTGTATGCTCCAAAATTTTTAACTTATTAAAATAATCCGTGAACTATTTGTATAGTAAAAAGTAACAGCAATAAAAACTAAACCTAATTATGTAAGTAGTTTTAACTAATATTTAAATAAATAGGTAAGACTGTTATTGTTATATTACCTATATAAAATATGTATATGTACGTTAAATATAGTATGACGTATAATCTTACCTAGACTTTTTTTTCTCAAAAACGACTAACGATTTTGATGAAATTTACAGAATACCGATTTTCAAATGGATCGGATAATTTTTACAAAAAAGTATATATGGCCGCCATTTTGAAATCTGACGTCATTTTATTTTTTTGTGACCTATAAAACTCGCAAATATCAATTTTCAAAAGGATCGGATAATTTTTACAAAAAAGTATATATGGCCGCCATTTTGAAATCTGACGTCATTTTATTTTTTTGTGTTCTATGAAACTCTCACATATCAATTTTCAAAAGGATCTGATAATTTTTACAAAAAAGTACATATGGCCGCCATTTTGAAATCTGACACCATTTAATTTTTTTGTGTGCTATAAAACTCTCAAATATTATTTTTCAAAAGAATCGGATAATGTTTACAAAAAAGTACATATGGCCGCCATTTTGAAATCTGACGACATTTTATTTTTTTGTGTCCTATAAAACTCTCAAATATTAATTTTCAAAAGGATCTAATAATTTTTAGTCTGCTTTATTTCCTTAGTCTGATTTTATTACGTTTATCCGAAACGTTACCGGAGAAAGACCTTTTGCCTGTGAAAATTCAAAAGTACGATTTGCACCCTGACGAAACTCGGGCCGGTCAGCTGGTTACCATAATATTGTATTGTCACCGGAGCTACACATGTGTGCAAAATTTCAACTCAATCGGATCATGGGAAGTGGGTAAAAATTCAAAAGTACGATTTACACCCGGATGAAAGCCGGGCCGGTCAGCTAGTTACCATAATATTGTATTGTCACCGGAACTACACATGTGTGCAAAATTTCAACTCAATCGGATCATAGGAAGTGGGTGAAAATTCAAAAGTACGATTTACACCCGGACGAAAGCCGGGCCGGTCAGCTAGTTACCATAATATTGTATTGTCACCGGAGCTACACATGTGTGCAAAATTTCAACTCAATCGGATCACGGGAAGTGGGTGAAAATTCAGAAGTACGATTTACACCCGGACGAAAGCCGGGCCGGTCAGCTAGTTACCATAATATTGTATTGTCACCGGAGCTACACATGTGTGCAAAATTTCAACTCAATCGATCGCAAGATTTGTAACAAATATACGGGATCAAGCTAAATAAAACCACCGTTTAAAAAACAAGGCATCTACTACCTACTTATTTTTGCGTGATGCCAGAACATACGTTTTTATTTGAGAATCAGTTCGGTTGCTTTTGCGTGATGCCAGAATATTTTAAAACTCGCAGTCGCATAAGAAGTTATTTACTTGAAAAAAAATCATGTAAATCGGATCAGTGGTTATCGAGTTATAAGCGTACAAAGGGACATAGAGACAGAGAAAGTCAAATTGTTCGGGAAGATATGATGAACGTCGAGAAATTTTGGTCCGATCCGATCGACGTCAATAATTAGTTACACGTCATTTTAACTCAGTAGGCCAGGGTTTTTAAACTTATATTCAAACATCAGCAGTCAAAAAATTGAATAACTATATTGAAATAATGCAATATAAGATAGAGCATACGCTATCTTCCAATATCCATATCACAGTGTGCAACAGACAAGGACAACCGAAACAAGTTCGCGATTTATTAGATAAAGTCGCATTTATTTAGTTTAATAATCATATAAATCTGTATAAAAAAACTGTTTTGACACAATATTATACATGAAATCTATCTAAAATTTTCTGCTCTTTCGTTTAAGACAGGTTTCGAATCGATCTGACTTAAATTGAGCAAACTATAAGCAAAAAACACCGTTTTTTCTAATTTGCTCCCCTCTGGGACCAAAATTCAAAAATCGGGCGACGTTAGGATCAAATAGACCCCGAGAGGAATCGAACAAAAAAAAGTTTTTTAAAATCGGTTAACCCGTTTGGGCTGTACGACTGATACAAAAAATCCGTTACAGATTCACAGATTCACAGATTCACAGATTAACAGATTAACAGATTCACAGACGTACAGACAAAGCGAGTGTATATAGGCGCTTCTAGCTTCGCTAAGATCGCGCCTAAAAATGATTTAGATATGCATTTATTACAATTTATAATTTATAATTATTTACAATGCAGTTCCGACTGAGAATTCTATTTACTTTTGGTTGGGACTATCCCGCCTCAACCTACTTAAGGGTGTTCTCTCTACAGATATAATTAATTTTTAGTTAATATATAATATTCTTGTTTTGCTTTTGTAATGTTCCTCAAGAGGATTTGACATGATGATTATTTTAGAGTAGCACTCTCCCTCGTCCGAAATTTATTGGGTTCAGAAAATCAATCTGAAAAATTTGCAAACGTAGGGTAAAGCTCCTCTGGGGTTTAGTTTTCCCGCGTCCACAAAGTCTTGCGAGTGCATAGTTACACCGCTGGATTATATAGAAATATCAATTTTGGAAACCAACTCTAATGAGACTACACAATATACAAATACCATATCGTTATTGTGTTCAAAACAATGAGTTAATATTTTTTTTATTTTGGTTGCTTATTATTTTATGTCAGAAAATGTTTTTATTTTTAACTTCCCATTGGAAGTTATTGTAATGGGTCCGAAAATCGAAATCAAAATGTATAACAAATTTTTATGTTTCAAGGTCACCACACTATTTTTACACTATTTTTAGAAAGATGTCTGTGTGTGTGTGTGTATGTATGTACGTACGTACGTATGTGTCCATTTCTTTCTAAGACGAAATCTCGAGAATGAAAAATGATATCGACTACGTTAGGGTGCCAATCGACGCGTATTAACGTAAATATGATCTGAAAGACATTTTTTCAAAATCTGTTCAGTCGTTCTTTTTTCTTAACCAAATAACCTCCAAAAAAGTAAATTTTACTCAATATCTCGCGAATAAAAAATTAAATCGACTTCGTAAGGGTGTCAATCGAGGCGTGTTAACGTCATTTTGATCCGACATAAATTTTATAAAAATCGGTTCAGACGTTTTTTTTTTTAATTATTGTTAAAAATAAATAATAATTATGTTTTAATGATTAAAATGATTACTTTTCTGTGTAATATCTAATTTAATTATTATTATTAAATATTTATCAAACTGGGAAGTTCGTCGTGTGGACCTCAAGGGTCGCACTTTAGTCCTAATAAACGACCCACCTCACGGCTTGTTTTATTTTGTTTACAAGACTGTTATTGATTTATAATAATGTATAATTTATCTTGACGTAAAATTGCAAATGCTATGGAAGACACATTTGTTGCTTTGTAATAAGTTGCTTATTATATTCACTAAGCTTAAGGAAATTGCTTTTCAACAATAGAAAAGAAAAGCGATTTTTCACATTAAACTGAAACTGTTTATTTCACACCTTGCTATTTTTAGAAATATCTACCAGTCCTGGATTAGCGAGGCTGAATAAAATTGCATAAAGATAGATATAAAATTTCATTTTAGGTTTTCCTAAAATCGTTCGTTCCATCTTGTAAATTTTGTTATTTTGAATACCATCAATGAAAAAATTTAATTAAATAATAATAATTAATTTATGGTTTGAGACATATAATCATGGTTTCATTTCGAGTTATTCTGCAAGTATAAATATTTCTTGTAGAATGATGAAGAGCCCGAAATTTTTAGTGCTTGCGGTATGCGGACCCAATTCTTCCTTTGAAATTAACAGTAGAACCCCTCTATAACGAGATGTCAAGGGAAAGAAGAAAATTTGTTCGTTATAACCTGTTTTTACCGAAAAAGGAAAAATATTACATTCGCACATAATCTTATGATTATGTTGAATATATTTGTACGTACTAAGTTTGCCATTTTTCACAAAATAAAACACGAATATATAGAAATGTTATACGGGGTATAACTAGTGGGCGAAATGGGATTTCGCCCACTCTGCACGTCAACAATCAGGGAACTCATTATTTCGCCCACGCTCAGCAGGGCCACGAAATGATGTATTTCTTGCGAGTGTTGAACAAAATAATTTTTTTTCGCTGTAAACCATCTGTTACATGTTTTTATCTTCCTCTAAATGAGAAACAAATTATCAGATTAAGCATAAAATAATATGAAAATTTGTTTCTCATTTATGTTGTAGTTGCAAAAACCCCGAGTTTGGATAAATGCTCAATATATCAAAATTTTACTCGTTCAGATATTCATTTACACGTGTTTAATGTATACGTGAACGGAATAAAGGTTTTTCTCGTTATAGCCGAAATCTTGCTATACCTATACTTGTTATAGAACGGTTAGTACAGTTAGTACGCCTCTAAACCCTGTAAGGAACATTACTTCCAAATTTCACGTTTCTATCTTCAGTGGTCTAAACTGCAAATTGCAATACACTCCCTTTTGACCCCTTAGGGGTTGAATTTGGAAAAATCCCTTCTTAGTGGGTATTTTTGTCACAAAAGGAACATCTTGTACAAATTTTACGTTTCTATCTTCAGTGGTTTTTTCTCTGAATATACCGACCTACGGACGCTCCTTGAGTCTTCGGGTCCAGAAAGGTTGCCCTGTGTCAGCAGAATCAAACGGCATCCCCATTTTTGTTCTCGGACGATTTCTTCCAGAGATGTAGACTGTTATTTGAAAAAAATGCAATAGTTTGCCCCTGAACAGTAGGCAACCCCCTCCTGCAAGTTCAGCCGGGGGGCACCACTTCTTAAATGTTACCTATAGGTATGTATTTGAATCGTGCCAAGTTTCATCCCAGCAGGAAAAAGTGCAAGGTTGGACCCCTTAGGCTCCCTACTATATAGGCTATATTTTAATTTGATAAATTTCTCGCGGGGGGGGGGATAATTTCTGTGGGATAGTAACAAAACGTAACTGAAATTCTTTTGCATTTTAGCGTATAGGCGGAATCCTACTAATATTATAAACACCACCAGTTCGACATTGCTTCGCAGGGGGATAATAAATCGTAAATCAAAATGAACGTGGGGGAAGCCACGGGTAGCGGCTAGTTAACAATATTTATAAATTAATTTACAGAATAAAATGTCTTTTCAATTAATTTCCTTCCAAAAACCATTTTTAGGTGGGAGCTTTTTAATGTTCTTTTTAATATGATTAAGTATGCTACCGGAGCAGTCGTAAAAACAGGCCTGAGCCGCGCTCACATCCGGCCTTAATTATGAATTTTATTGAGTCCCAACTTGTAACTGCCACGACAGGCTTCATTATTGATTTTGTAGTAGTAATGCAGTAGCTATAGAGTATAAACATTACGCCAACCCGGTGCTCATTCATTATTACCAGGATTTTGGTTGAGTATTGATTAGTGATTTGTCACTCATTTTATCTGCTTGACTTATTGAAGTGAAACTTCTTGGCTCGCAGTAACGCAGAATTTTTTTCACGGAAATTGATGACTTCACGCGTATGCTTAAAACACCGATGTGTAAAACGATTAGTACGTGACGTCACTGTCTAAGTAGTTCTGCCTAAGCCCTAAACTAAAGCGGCCAATGTTCAGCAAGCTGTGCCAACTGCCATTACGAGACACACATTTCCAATAGGTACCTACGCTTCGAAAAGTTCACACCAAGCGGCGTTCATTATATTAAAAAACGAATTCTACAAATTATTTATGACAGCACTAATTTAACTATTTAAATATTATGTGAAAATAAACATTTCGAAATTGTTATGACTTTCTAACAATGCGTAGTGCAACTTAGCGTAATAATTTCGGTTTCAGTTTTCATGTTCAATTTCTCTTAAATTTAATTGCCTGTAAGTCAGCTATCAATTTACACGCTATACCTAATTAATTATTAATTCATTGTATTGTTCTGATTGCATATAATTTTTGTATGTCACATCGGTTCTATCTATATTTTTGCAATAATTATATTACATATACTTAATATAATAGGTAAATTTTTGAAGTTATACTTCTTTTGGCGCGTTATGGAAAAATGATGACAGTGAATTTTTACGATGCGCGCGAAACGCGTCACGAAAATTTAACACCATGAAGTTAGTCGGAAGCTCATGATTATAAAACCCTATTATATAGCACTGGTAAGTGAGATGTACGTATAGGCATAGCGTAACGGATAGCACCGCCGCGTCATACGCAATAGGTCTCGGGTTCGAATCTCAACACAAACATGCTTTTTTTTAATAAATAATTAGATATAAATATAATAAATAAATATATTTAATAAATTAATAATTTATTAAATTAAATTAATTTATTTAATATCTTTATTTTATTATTTTATCTTCTTTTTACAAACGTTTAGTACTGGACGCGGGATAACATTTTTGGAATTATTTTTGTTTTGATACGCCAAAGAAGTATAACTTCTGACGTGCGTACATATGTACACACACACTCTTTTTTTAACTTCCCATTGGAAGTTATTGTAATGGGTCCGAAAATCGAAATCAAAAAGGAAAAAAAAATTTTATATTTCAAAGTCACTACACTATTTTTACACTACTTTTAGAAAGATGTCTGTGTGTGTGTATGTGTGTGTGTACGTATGTACGTACGTATTTGTCCATTTCTTTCTAAGACGAAATCTCGAGAATGAAAAATGATATCGACTACGTTAGGGTGCCAATCGACGCGTATTAACGTAAATACGATCTGAAAGAATTTTTTTCAAAATCGGTTCAGCCGTTCTTTTTTCTTAACCAAATAGACTCCAAAAAAGTAGATTTTACACAATATCTCGCGAATAAAAAATTATATCGACTTCGTAAGGGTGTCAATCGAGGCGTGTTAACGTCATTTTGATCCGACATAAATTTTATAAAAATCTGTTCAGCCGTTTTTTTTTTTTAATAATTGTTAAAAATAAATAATAATTATGTTTTAATGATTAAAATGATTACTTTTCTGTGTAATATCTAATTTAATTATTATTATTAAATATTTATCAAACTGGGAAGTTCGTCGTGTGGACCTCAAGGGTCGCACTTTAGTCCTAATAAACGACCCACCTCACGGCTTGTTTATTATTAAATTAAAAACTCGCAAAGAAAGATCTCAAAATACTACTTATAGACATTTTGTTAAAGTTATTTGTAAAATATTACATTGTAAATTAGTACATAGTAAATTAATTATAATTACTAAATTAATTAATTTATTAAACAATTCGAATCACTATTTTATTGAAATCAAAATCAAGTTTTCAATTATCGTTAAATAGCAAACAGAAATAACAAGGTGTATTATCTACCTTTTTTGACATTATAATTTATAAACAGGAAATATACATAAATAATAATTCTGTGTCGAAAATTATTAAAAAAATTTGAAAAACGGTTGACCCTGCAGGTCATCCCTGAAACTTCCGGCAGTCTAGTTTTTTTTCAAGTCGGGTCTATTTCATCGTGTTCAGTCGATTTAGATAAAAAAATCCATTTTTTGACAACGATATCTTTCGAATGAATGAATCGATTTTAATGGGCCTTGCGGCATAAGACGTCGTTTTTTTGAGCGCGGAAAATGATTAGATTTTAAAAATCGACTGGTCAAAAAATCTAAGAGTTATTTTGAAAAAACTTCCGGGATTTTTTAAAATTTACAATTTTCTTACCGGGAAGTTAAAAATACAGTTATTAAAATCTTACGAAAAATCTACAAAAAAAAATGTATAAACAGAATCTATTAAAACGCCTGCAGACATTTTTACAGTACATAAGTTAATTGTTTCACTTATATCGAGTGTGTGTATATTATCTAAGTGATCATTAAACGCGTTAACGTTAACGTTTTTATTCTTTTTGAACCGCCGCACAATTTTTGATTTAATTTCAACTTTTTTATTTGTCCTTTTTAAGAAGAGATCTTGTTTTTTGAGTTTACATTGTAAAAATGATATTTATAATTGGACAGTAAATGTAATGTAATTTAAAGTATGACAAAGAATGCGTTTTTGGAACACCTGATAATATGCGATGACATAAATCATGTTGTGTAATTTGGCGTGTAAACATTAAAGTTTCATGATATGAGGCTATTTTTGATCCGATAATGCTCGTATAATGAATAAATCATCTCTGTAACAGAATTTTATTTAGTTTGAAATAGTGTTTTATGACATCAATTTGCCAATCTAAAGAAAACAAATTAAACAAAGTTACATTATATAATAATATACATATAATGTAGCATGTTTTTTGTAATCTATTGTATTTATGCACATTTTTATCATGATATGATGTCAAAGAGCTACACAATAACAATAAATCTTTTTTGAGTATATCGCGGATATCAGTTTCATCGATTTTAAAAATACCTATATATAAATAAATTCTGGATGAAAAAATATAAATAATATTTCTTTTCTAAAATATTCAAGACTTTATTCACTCCGCTGAACTTAGGGTTTTGAAATTTTAGGGACGGTTTCTTCTTATGACGAAGGTGCGAAATAAGAACGAGTTTTTGGTAATTAATCTTACACAGAGCTGAAAGGACGAGCTAAAAATAAGCTGGCGAAGCCGGGCAGAACATCTAGGTAGTCCCGAAATAATTAGTTTTTCCTTCACGAAAATGGCACTAAATGTAATGGAATGATCCAGTGATGTTAGAAGCAAGTATAGGAAACCTGGTACTGTTGTGACAAAAAGCTAGTATTTTCAATGCAAAATTGGTACGTTACATATAGACCCGGCATAACGTTTCGCTGAGTTCACGGGATACAAAATATCATGAGTGAGAAATAGGAGAATAGAGTAAATTTCACTTGAAATAAAATAATAGTAATTTTTTTTATTTGAATTAATTTTTTAAACTTTTTATAGCTTAACAATAACATAGTATTATAGTATTATTGCATAGTATTTCAAATTTCAAAAAACCCGGTATATTTACGTACTAACACGGTAGTGGCTTGGTACATTGTACAAATTTTTAAAAACCAGTACAAATACCAAGAAAATGATATATCTAACATCACTGAGTCGCAATCTGATATAAAATTAAATGAAATTGAATACATGCTTTTTGCGATTTATATAAGTAGAAAAAACGAAAATACGAAGTCTTTACTCTAGTGAATTACTGAATTTTTTACGATAAAAAAATTCTATTTTCAAAGGTGTTATTTATGTTTCATTAGTTTTTTTAATCCTTTGCCCTTCCTGCAGGAATGTTCTGTCGTATAAAGGAAACCGAATCAAAAATACACGGCCGTACAAACATACACCCAAACATATAACACCCTTTTTTGTGAGTCGGGGGTTAAAAATAATTACATTTTAATATATCTTGAAAAGTATACTGCACAAACATTTATTTGTCAATTGTATATTTTAATTTGATATTAAGCTTCTTTGTTAATCACAGTTTATTATAACATGTTGATGAATTACTTTCAACTTAATTACACCAATAAACAAAAAATATAAAACGTGAAAATTTCTTATAAGCTCAATGAACGTTATTTACGCACATTTTCACTTGTGAGAGTAATAATTGTTAAATTTATTGGAAAACATTTGCGTTATCAAAGAACTAATTTAGTGTGTTACTGCTCTACTCCATCATATTTTGATGTTGACATATTTCACTTAAGACTTTTCATTCAGTTTTCTGATTTAAAATAATGTCAGCAATGTTTTTTATATTTAAGAAAGAAAGAACATAATAAATAATATGACTTGAATAGAACTTCACATTATTTTTAGATGTGCGTTCTTTCGCACTATATTAGAATAAATACGATTATTATTATATTGTTTTGTTTAGAGAATCAGTTTATGGACTACAGGCTAAAAGTAGTCAGTTTTTGAATTTGTTTTATTTATAAAATAAATTTCACAACTATGTAAATATACATTAATTGTCTAAAATTTGTTTTCCTTCTGTAGAAACGGATAGCTGTTTGACACACTAATGGACTGTTGTTATTTGACGTTTACTTTTCACATAATACATATTTTTGATCTTAGAGCTGAGATGAAGCATTATAAGAAAAGTAACAGAGATGAATTAAAGCAACATATCTGGAATTGGCTATCGAAATCAAAATTATGAATTTTCCCCCTTATGTCACAATAACCCGATATTTACGATTTGTTATTATTTTACTAACAGTTCGAAAATACAATTGATATTTTTACCACTTCTCGGATTAGGAATGCTGTACTTAAATTGAGTTAAACTGCGATGTTTTCACGTTTAGATTCACCTATTCACGTCTCTTTTTAAAACCACTATGTATATAAATTTGAATCTAACATCCAAGGTGAGATATTTTATAAAAAAAAAATATTTACCTGTCAGTTTTGACAAAGCGGCGCAAATAGAATTTAACGTATAAGGAAAATGGTTACGAGTTTCAAAAGTTGACTTCAAAACATGCTGAGTAGTATGTTTTTTCTTTTACTAGTTGATGTTATTTTTATTTATTATTTTAATAAAATATTTCACTTTATAGATATTTCTATGTGAAATATTTTAGATACTATGTTGAAATTTCACTCCACATTCAATAAATGGAGATAAAGTACTGAGTTTATTCTACAAAAGTTTTTCATTCATTTCTTTTACATTTTCTTTATTTTTGTATATTTCATAAAATAATGTAGTTACTTTCTTTCTTGATAACATGTGCACAAAAATAATTTAATTTAGGTGAGAAGGAAATAAACAGGGACAAAGGTAATCCAATTGGTTTAATGCTGTATATGTAGACGATGTTTATCCCAGTATCGATATTATTCAAGAGGGTAAACTAAATGCTATCAACAACATGCCATGTGTTGTGGTTACACCGATCAATAAGTAATTGGCTTGACTTTATCGTCACACTGCTAACACTTTTGGTAAACAAAATTTGAATACAGGTACAAATACAGTATGTGGTCCATAAAAATTGATTGAAGTCATGTTCTACGCACTGATTACATCAACTGGATTCTGATAGAATTATCATTGTAAAAGCGCTTCGAATATACCGTATGTTTATTTAGAAATTTCGATCAAGAATACCTATCTCGAAAACTGAACGCCATATATATATTTTTAGCAGATTAAGATTCTGCCTGAAAAAAGAAGCAACTTTTGTCCGTAACATTTTTTTATCTGATCTAAATTTTTCGAGTAAGATGTAGGTACCTACTAAAATAAAACAAAAATAGTTTGCAAACATTAATTTTTGACTTTTCCATCCCCCGACTCTCCTTTTGTGTTGCTCCTAAAAAAATTAATATACCATTTTGTAGGAAATTTAAACAGCTTTATTATTTATGAAGAGTTTTTTTTCTAGGACGCTTAGTTTTTAAGATATTTACGAAAAACCAAAAAATGGGACCTTTTAATCCCCTCCCGCCCAAAGCTCGCATCCCCCGGCTGGGGACTTTTAGTATGTTATACCTGGGGGTCACCCCTACCACTTAAAATAATAATCCAGACTAGACGATTTATTGCATTTATTTGCCAATTTCGGATCTTCGTTTATTGAACTACCTATTTATGAAGAATCTGAATTTGCTAAAAATATATATGACTGCTAATAATACTTAAAAAACCAAAGTCGACCTTAAAATTATCTTAGAAATGTCCACTAATTAAAAAATAAGTTATACTAAAATATATCCTTTACCCTCAAATTTATACAGCTTTTGGCGGAAACATTTTTCATCTGGCGTTAAATTTTCAAGATATTCTTGATGGAAGTTTTCAAATGAACACGCGGTAGAGCTCATCAAATGGAAAAAGAACTAGTTACATTTTATGTGCGCGTACGGTAAAATCTGTAAACACGATTAGGTTGTACTATTTAAAGATGACTTTGAATTTCCATTTACGTTGATGCGTGCGCGTAAGCGCTGCGTTTAGTACTTTCTCCACTTGTGAAAAGCTACCTTAAGAACTCGTCTATCCAGTTAGTATAGAGATCAGTGGTTCTGCGTGTCAAATGCCATTGTAACTTACGAATTTCAAGGTATAAATATATTATAATCTATAATCTACAATATCTATCATAATAATTGTCTCGGCTGCTGTCAGTGCAAAAAAGTGAAACGCGCAATATTTTTGGTTACGTTTCCAGAGTTTTCAAAAGTACGCGCGTATTTTCACTAGGTACACTCCCTTCCGTTGTTTTGGCTAAATATGGCGTCTTTGTCCTATACAGGGTTAAAATGTAAGGGTTTGAAGATTAGAATACGATAAGCTACGTGATGTCATTCTAAATCTAATATAGCGGACTCCCTATTACAAAATTTAAGATTAAGGACTTAGATTTTGTTTTTTTAAATTAAATAAAAATTAATGTATTTTTAAATTGTATGAAATTAAAATACTTAATAAAGACTAAAAAGTAAAAAATAAATAAAAAATTTATTAAATAAACAAAAAACCCGACTGCGTAAAAATCGAACATAAAAGATGGAAACAAGATCAAATGATAACATGCAGTCGGAGGCATAGTAGTAACAAATTGAACAGAAATACCTGATGTTACTACTATGTCTCCAACTGCATGTTATCATTTGATCTTGTTTCCATGCTTTTATGTTCGATTTTTACGCAGTCGGGTTTTTTGTTTTTTTAATAAATTTTTTATTTCCTTCCTTTTAGTTGAATCTACTCATCAAGCCTTTTAATTTGATACCCCACACACAAGGTTTTACCGATTTTTTACGTACTGACAAAATGGCGTCTAGCGCCCGCCATATTGAATTTCCGTGACGTCATATACCCTGTGTCACTCTGGGGATTCATACGAATCTAATGACACCTCATTTTTCAAAATTCGTCAAGCCGTTTAGGCTACAGAGCATGGTAAAGAAATATACATACATAGATACATACATACACTCGAAAAACGATACCGTCCTTCTGGCGCAGTCGGGTAATAAATTAAAAAAAAACTTTTTAAAAACAATGGTTTTATGAATTCTATGTGTACCAAATGTGGTTTAAATCGATTAAAGTATGTGCGCTCGTTTGTGTTCGCGCGATAACCACCGAAAGACTTAATCGATTTAAACAAAATTTGGGAAACATAATATATTGAATATAATAAGGGTAAAACAGGTAAATACGCCGCAGCCGGGAAAACACCCCAGTGCGATATTTTTTGTTGTGGGCAACAGATAGCTCTGCTACTCGCTAGTGTCACATAACGCTTTTATAACTGTATGCGCTTTGTTGGGTTTCATCATGCCGCATGTTTTCTAAATTATTATTAATTGAGAAAATTTACAATTTATGGTAAATTTACATTGTGCTCTTTGCGTTCAAATTATTGAAATAATGTTTGCTCATCAACCTTATTGGATTTGCTCACATTCCAACAAATATTCGAAAACCTTGTATTATAGCCTTAAGCCTGCCAGTGACTCAATGCTCTTCTTAGAGCACTGGGGCGTTTTTTACATGTTTGTGAAATATGCCCCTGTACTTAAAAGTGTAAAATGCCCCAGTCATTTTGAGACAATAAATAAGAATTTACCACAGAAAAATCACAAGAGCCCAGTGAGGCAAAGATACTTCATACTTTAAAAAATGCTCGCAAGGCGACGGAATAATAAATCATAAATTATCTCTGGAACTACTGAACCGATTCTAAAAATTGTTAGTTGATTTAATTTAAGATATTTACATAATATTTATTTTATAAGTCACACAGTAGTTTATATTTTTCTAAAAGGTAAGCTATCTTATCTTGTAACGAAAATTGGAACTAATCAAATCGGGTCAGCTATCAAAAGACATTACATTTTTCATGCAGGTCTACTTCGAATAATTGAAAATCTAATTATTTTATTATGCCAGATGAGTTTTCTTTATATTTTATAACATTGAAGTATTTAGCTTATTTTTTTAATAAATGTAACGGCTGCACAGACGACGTTGGTTCCTAAACTACGATGGTATCGTCAAATCATTTACCATAGTAGATAATAACATTATTACAGATCATAACAAAGCTATTGCATCAGAATACAGTTGGCGTATAAACTAAAAAACATTAAATATTTGAATGATTTACGTGAATAATTCACTACTACAAATAAAATATGAAGTACATTCTAAATATCAATAGGAAAATAGCATTATATAATATTATATTAAATATTAAAATAAATTAAACATTAAAATAAATATCACAGTGGTTTTAAATAATTGTTTTTTAATATAATATTAAAAGAAATTATATTTTTGAAACTATTAAAATTTATAAAATAGAAGGTATTTATCATAAATTACAATATCGACAACTTTTGAAGCCATTCTATAAATATTTACTTTAAGTTTATAAATTATAATTAGGTATTTATCAATTTTCTAAAATATGATATAAAATATAGAAACTGATAACGAGAAATTGGTGTTTTTGACAAGAAATCTATTAACTGAAAAATATTTACCAATTATTAATTAAAGAATATAATATTTTCGTAATACACTTTTTGGGAGGGAGAACTGAAACTTTTTGTGGTTTGTTATAAGGTATTAAAATATTACGTGGCATTAATATTAAAATATTTTTAATAAAACAATACAATTTGAAAACCGGTTGACCCTGCAGGCCATCCCTGAAACTTCCCGCCGTCGACAAAAAAAATGTTAGCTATGCAATATCTTTTAAACTAATCGACTTATTTTGGTAAACCTTTCGCCAATCGAAAGAGATAATCAAGACTCAATCTGGAAAAAATTTTGAGACCAATCGATCGTGTAGTTATTTGACAAAAACTTAAAAAAACTTCTTTATCCGTCAAAGTATTAATTTAATTGCTATTGGAGCCGTAGGTAATTTTTCACAGTTAATCTGTATTTTGATGTTAAAAAAACTTGTTTTCTACAAATATACAATATATTAATTATCAGAATTGTATTTCCAGTTTACAGAGAAAAATATTTTTTATAAAAAAATTATAGGGAAAAGTGCAGAGATATATTTTAAAAATATTTTAGTATAATATTAACAATTCGAAAATATATTTTGGTTAATAAGTGGATAAAAAATATATGAGTATAGTTAATAACTGAAAAATAAATGGTGGGAAATTAAAGTTGTAAAAAACTAAAGTGATTGTATTGATAGTTAAATTCTTCGACGCGTCTATAATTTACAATATATAAATATAAATAAGATAGTTAAATTTTAATGTTTTCTAAGAACCATTTTCTTATCTTACAATTTTGAAATAAGTAACTTATTTTAAGATTTCAAAAAGAAAACTGTGAAAAATTTAGCTCAGAATAAAATTCGGGTAGGTATACAAAAAGTAACGTGTGTTACTCAGCATAAATGAACGCAAATTAAGAACTGTTTTTTAATTTACAGTTTTTTTAAATAACTTATTTATTTGAAGCCGCTTTTAATAAAAATGTGTGAAAAATTTAGAACAAAAAAATTTTTGGTGAAAAACTAAAGTGTGGTATTATAATAACTAACTTAATAATAAAAAAACAGTTATTGTTCGATTGTGTAAGAAAATAGTATCTGTAATAACGTCGGTGTGGGGAAGCGACGTGGCTCCGCGTCGTGAGAACAGCGGCGCCCTCTACAGCAGGCTGGCGGCGACACAGACTGAAGTGGAGGACGCGGCCTCCAATGGCGACGGTAATGGTGGTGGTGACGGAGCACTGGCCGAAGAGGAGCCTCATTGTTGGACGTACGAACAATTACCCGACACTCCGGTGGATACGATAAGCGACATCACGGCAAACGATGACCCGGAACCGCCTCCTACCCCGACGGTGTTCCCGCGACCTCAACACAATCCTCTGGTTCGCGTTAACTTCCCGCCCGAGTTTTCTTCGGGCGCTGGGCGCAGGGTGAGTCGCACCACAACGTTGACACCGAAGCGCGCGAGGAGTATGAGTGCTTGGAGCGATATCAGCCGATCCAGCTGTAGACTTGATGAGCGATACGAAAGGTAATGTCACATTGCACTACCAATTTAACTGATACTTGCTATAAAAAATACTCACCTGATACATTTGAAAAAATTAAAATTTAAAAAAAATATCAGAATTAATGTTTCAATATATTTTATATTTTATTTGTCTATTTAACATTTTTAAATTGCTCGAGTTTCCGATGAAATGCAGATCATTTTCAAAAATCCCTTTTAATAAAGATTTAAAATTGCTTTTTTTATCTCATATTTTTCTTATTTTTTTCAAAAATTATACTTATAGGCACAACAAAATATCTGGACTTCAATTAAACGTTACAAATACACAACAATCAATGTTGTGTTCACTCAAAAAAAAAAAAAAAAGTAATCTTTTAAACGAATTACGAAATATACAATTTCAACTGTTTCTTAATCCGTTTGTCAAAAACTTAAATTTATTTTTATTTAGTTCACGATATAGTCTGGTATTTTTGTAATAATTATAAAAATCTTATATTTATTATAATATTATAATTATTATAATATGTAGGTAATTTTTGTTATGTTGCCCCAGTATGTCTGTTAGCTTAAAAAAGAACATACACAATTAATATAATTGTGCTGATAGACCATACGGCTCAAACCGCACAAAAGTATTTATCTTCTCCCATTCTACAGTACTAATTTTTTCCAGTAAAAAAATAACACACTCGTGATTACAGAGTGAAATATTTTAAAATGTTTCACAATTGTTAGTTTTCAGGTTGTATTACTATTTGAAGAAAATGTTCGATATGTTTTTATTTAGTTTTTTATTTATTTTTATTATTTTTTAGGTTAGATTTTTGGATTAATCAATTCAGTAATTTAAAAGTTATTCCAAAAAAACACTTTTTTGAAAATTTTTCGACAACGATATCTTTCGAAGGAATGAACCGATAGTATGGACCTTGTGGCGTTAGACGCCGCTTTTTTGAGAGTAGAAATTGATTAGATTTTGAAAATCGAATGGTCATAAAATCTAAAAGTTATTTTGAAAAAACATTTTTTTGAAAATTTTTCGACAACGATATCTCTCGAACGAATCAACCGATTGAGATCGAGTTTCCGGCAATAGAGCTGATTAGATTTTGAAATCGATTGATAAAGTGTTTTAAAAGTTATTAAAAAAACATTTTTTCTTGAGATTTCTCAAAATACATTTAATCGATTTAGTTTAAATTTTTAGGAAATCTAAATTGAGTAAAACTCTTTCGAATGCCGCAAACTCGATCTCCATCGGTCGATACGTTTAAAAGTTATTCAAGGTTTACATACTTACACACATACCTATTACATATATATACATTCATACAGTCATACAGACATCCACTTGGAAATAGTCAGAATAGTTTCCTAGGACCTCAGAACGTCGAGATCTGTTTAAAACTCGATTTTAGAAAATCAAACTGAAACCAATAACTTCCCGAATTTCTGAACATTTACAATTTTCTTAGTGGGAAGTTATAAACAAAAAATCACCTTTCACGTGAAATAATGTTAACAAAATATTTAGATGAAAGAAAAAAATGAAAAAATGTACAAAATCAGTACCCAAAAAATACAGAATGTCATTCATTCGTACTGTTCACTACAAAATTCTTCTACTGTTGTGACAGTTACACTCAGATATATCCAATTTGCTCTACGAATTCCTTACGGTTTTAATTTCTTTTTTAATTTAATTTGAAACGGTTGTAAAGTCAATTTTGTTTTTTTGTTGACATGAAATCCTGTTTTTTAAGAAATGATTAATTCTCAGCCAGTTCGTATAGAGTGCCTTTTCTCAGGTTAGAAATTCGT
This sequence comes from Mongoloraphidia duomilia, assembly GCA_039654895.1. NCBI lineage: Eukaryota > Metazoa > Arthropoda > Insecta > Raphidioptera > Raphidiidae > Mongoloraphidia > Mongoloraphidia duomilia. The sequence goes on along the minus strand of CM077518.1, from coordinate 32,063,028 downwards.
TTCGTTTAAAAAAAGATCAATCAACAAATTGTCATAACTCGATCTACTACAAGTTTTCTGAAACGAATTCCAATCTTAAAACGAAATTACATTTTTTTGCAAGCTGTGACAAAAACATCAATCAGTTAGTAAAAAGATTTATTTTCGTCAAGTTAAAAATTCATTTAGGGAAAATTTGCAGTTGATTTAAAAATACTTGTTGGGTGCAAATTCTTTTTTTTTTCAAAAAATTATAATGGATCCCAAATTTCCTGAAACAAGTTTCTACGTTTTACATAAGGTATAATAAATTAAAAAAAAATATTTTATCTTATGTATGCAATTTTAAATTTAAATTGTACGTTGATGAATTAATTTTACGTCATTTGTATGAAAATAAAGGCATTCGAGCCTATGGTTTCCAGCGTTTCAAAAAAAATAAAATTTATTTATCTGATTTAATTTTAGCAACACTATTTGTGAACAAATTTTCCTGGAGTTTGATAAAAAAATTTCAAATTTTAATGAATAGATACTTCTAATCACTTGTGTTGGTTATTTTAAGTAAGTATACATTATACAGATGTTCTATAAATTGGTCACATATAATTTTATTGGCAGATCTATATTCCTAAGTGACAAAAATTGGTAACTTTCATATAGCCTGAAGAAGACATAAATATGTCGAAACATGTCGCTAGTTGAATAAAAGTTTTTCAACAGTTTATCTTGTGTGAATTTTCTTTATCAACCATATTAATTTCAAATTTTAAGTTGAAATTTCCAAGTAATTTTTTCTCCTTGCAGTTTATTATCTAATTTGACGACAGTCTTAAATTAAGGCCAATTCAATCGACCCATATGCTGTTTGAATGAATAATAAACTAAAGTAACGCTAAACAAGTTATTGCTGCAATCGTATAAACTTTAATTGCAAATTGAAATTACAGCGTAGGTATATGGCGAGGTAATAATATTGCCATTATATTATATCCAATTCAGTTGTATTTTCTGAAATGTAGGACACCGAATCAGCACACTAAATTATATCAGAACGAGAGAGAGAGAGGATATAAGTAGAATATCCTAAAATATATCCAATAAAATACGGTGTGACCCATGCAATATTCATATTAGTAAATAAAATAAATATTCTTATATATTTGACATTTATATTCTCTGTTTGGATAAGTTTTTATAATGAAACGTTGGGTTGTATAATGCATCGTTAGAAAATCTGGATTGACATGATCATAGATGGTGACCATATAATTTATAATAGTTTTTAATAGCGTGAAAGCAAGATCGTTTGCAATATTCGTCAGCTATATATTTTTTAATTAAAGGAAATAGTAGAACTTGAGAACACGTTGAATTTTGAATATATTATATTTATTTATTAAAAATAATATTATGTGCTTTTAAATAGAAACTGCGTATTTACTTGTTGAACCACCGTCTTTATTGTCTCAGAATGATTGTTGGAAGAAACTGTGTAACGCAAAGGACAATGACAAAATTTTTCTATCGTTTAATAATATCCGTTTTAGCTACTGTTTTTATATCAAATTTTTCTAATAAACCACAAGAAATTTTTTGCAATAAACTGAAAAATTTAATAAAAAAAAAAGCTTTTTTCAGTTGTACTGTGGCGATTCGCATAGGCAATAACTTCTAAATGACTGTAAGAAACATGTGTGAGAAAGATGCCTCTGTGGATACAGGGCATTTTCGTAACCATAAAACCAGCTTTTTGCGTGTTCCTTTTTCCTCCCCATTCGAGGTTTATTACTTAATAATACGTGCGCAAGCTGCATTGTATAAATGTCTTATATACCTGTACAAAAATTGTTTCTTTCCGTAATTTTTCCATAAAACATGTAATAAAATGTTGCTCTTTGTTTCATACTATTCAGTTCTTGACTCTAGAGAATACACTTCATTTAGAATTACGAGACAATCATTGTCCAGCAATCCAGAGAAAATTTAGATCAATCAGAATTTTTAATAAGTAGAAAAAAGATAGTTATACAAATAAAAATTGTCATAGTTAGGTTAAAAAAATACTGATATAAGTTAGGTCAGCAGTAAGTGAAATAGCTCTGTATTGTCTAATATTTTTATTTTATTTTGAAAAATTCAGATTAAAAAGAAAAACAAATTATCTCGAAATTATCCCAAGATTTTTTCAGTCTGAATGCTTTAATACTGAGAGGGAATTTTAGCTAATCAGCCCCACTTCCTCAATCGAAAGATGTTAGATATTATGGTAGCGCGCGGTAAAGCGTTGTTGATTTCTCTAAATGGCTCTAAGTGCCAGATTTTCCAAAATTAAAAGTATAACATAAGTGCGTATGCGCTTTATTCTAAAAAATCGACAAATTCTATTTTTCTAAAAGTCATTGTACTTCTGCTTCTACATCCGTTTCCACGTATGTTCACCGTTAAATCATATTTTAGACTTCCGTTTCTGTTTCCGTTATAACACTTCTTTTACATCACTAATAATGAGGGCTACAATTTTTTATTCATCAGATAGCGCTAGTGGCAAGTAAAGTATGTGTCAAACGTTTACAAATTTTTTATTCGTCAGTTTTCGCTAGTGGCAACTAATGTATGTGTCAAACGTTTAAAGATTAACGATTTGTGTTAAGTCATTCTTCATTTAACCATTATTAAGGAATAAATAATTAAATAAATACAAAACTGCGATTTAGCCATTAAATGACAATATGACAAATACTTCACTTGCTACTTGCTAGTGGCGCCATCAGGTTATAGTTCACTTGTTAGTGGCGCTATCAAGTGGCTGAAAAAAATCTGGTAACTCTCATTACATAATACCTATACGAACGCCTACTAGAAATCTAAATCTTAGGCCTTATGACCTCAATTTTAGTGGATACACCTTAAAAAACTAGGTACATAAAGTTGATTAATAATTTAAAATTCGAATTAAGCTAGTTGTTTTTCGAAAGCACATTCGGAAAAAATTTTTAAAAAATGTTGCTGAATAAATTAAACAGTAATTTGTATCTAATCGCTCTCAAAATTTCAAGGAGATCGACTGTTTGATGTAGCAACTTTTGTACGTATGTATTGCCTATGCTTAGAATTTGCTAATACCCCGGGCATCTAGTTTTTAGCTTATTTTTTTTATAGAAATCTGAATTTTTTTTAATGACCCTTCTGACCACACGGATATTCTCGGAAATTCTCATGTCGTCGGTCGCGACTTCCAGACCTTAAGTTTGGATTTTTTTGCGTCTGGTTTCCGAAGTCCGAACGGTTATTCGGACGAAAAATATTTGTCATTAAAATTCATAAAATAAAAAACGTCCTATTCATGATTCAGTTTTTTAAGGTAGGCCTATACAATACAAATGAAGGCTCAATATCAAGAATAGTTTTAACGCGTTTAACAAAAAAAATTTCAAGAAGAAAATTGTAGGACATATTGTTTTCTACGCGATACATTTATTTGGATTTTTTCGTTAACGTTTTTAAGGTATTTTTCGTCATTTGTTTCGGAAACGTGTATTTCGTTATACATATCGATGGCTAAAATGTAAAACCTCGTAAGTAGATTTAGACTAATTTTACAGGAAGTGAGAAAAACATTCTATAAATTCTTTGAAAATTTTGTTCGACATGCAGTTTAGACATCAATTCTAATTTGGGATAAAGTGACTTATGCTATGGTTGTTAAAACTAATTTTCAATTTTTTTTTTGAAAAAAATGACTTACGAGGTTTTGAATGTTAAATGTTTAATTTGACTTTATACTTATGAGATTTTACTTCTCAAAAAAATAGATTTTCAAAAAAAAAAAAAGTAATCAGGTGCTAAATTACACTTTTCGAGGAATAATTAATAAAATGTATTGTTATTGAAAATTATAAAATATCTGTATTAAAAAAACATAAACATCATACATAGAACATCACAAGTAATACAAAAAATAACTTATTTCAAAAAAATTAACACCATCCTTTTGTCTTTTGAAAATATTTCACACGATTAGAATCAAAATAATGATTCTAAAAAAAAAAAATAAATTTTAAATTATAGGCGCTCAACATCTATAGTTACCAGCATTTCTTCGAAACTAAATTATTACCATATTATTATCATATTTTTAATTAATTATTTTTTTATCATCAATTAAAAATCCATATGATTATTTTATCGGCAAGTGGATTTGAACCAGCCTACCGAGGTTGATATAACTGTCGTCTTGGTAACCCTTTGTAAATAGAGGTTTCCCAAATCATGACGCTATACTCAGACGCAATAATGATTCTAGTCGTGAGAAATACTGTCATAGAAATGACGAAAGTCCTCCGGAATATACGCCTTCAGTTGCTGAAGGTGATTATATTTGTCCAACTTTATTTTCGGAGGACTGTTGTATAATTGTGATGGACTAAAAAGAATGTTACCTCTTTTTGGCCGTCGAGGTATTTTCTGCCATTCCTCGTCGTACGCAATTTTGAATTCTATATCATCATTTTCATATCGGAGGCATCTGATATCGGTGACTTTAGAATCGCCACGTGCATTGCCTGGGCGAATTGACGAGTATTTTTGGTTTTCAGAATAATTTTTAAAGAAAGTATAATCTAAATATTTGACATCGTATGGATTTTTTAATTTTGCATTCCTACATATTTGGACAAAACATCCTGGGACATAAATATCACGATTCTTCATTTTTCTCTCAATACAGGCATGCATTGAGTCACACTCCATTTGAGTGTGACCTTTTTCTAAAAAGTATTGGAAAATTTCAATTTTTTTGGTTTCAGCCAACCAGGATAGAGCATTGGATAATACCACATTCCTGTTTTGGTAACCACAGCCATCACTGAAAATTACCACTTGTTTTACTGTGTCATTTAAATATTTTTGAATTTGATGCATAGTGATTGTAGTAAATTCATTGGCAGTAGTGTTTCCAGAGCCCTCGTGCCAAAGGTAACAGTCTCCTTTACCTGTAGTTAGATTAAAAAAGGTAAAATTGTGGACAATCAGCTTCATTTTATAATAAGAAGCTGAAACTTGTACTTTGGGCACTGTTAAGACCGATTGCACATCCATTGTAAATATTAATGTCGAGGAATCTGATTGAGATACAGCCTTTTGCCTTTCCTTCTCGGCACGAGCTTCATTTTTTGCTTTTACATGAAGCTGGAACTCTTCTTCATTTATACTTCCAACATTATGACCCGTACATACATCGCACTGATCTTTCTTCGGTCTATACAGTGACAAATTTCCCTTCTCAAATTCATGCCTGAAGCTGGTGTGACTCAATGGTTCACCAATATTTTTTTCTCTACACTCCTGAGCATAAAATCTATACAACTCACTGATATTTTGCCACATGGGTTCTAAATACAGTTTAGCTGTATCTTTCCTGCAATAATGACTTTCTACTTTGGGGAGTTTTTGTAAAAAATCTTTTAAAAAAACTTTTTCTGCGGAAAGCTGATTACGACATCTACTCCCATTATTTTCAGATATTCGCAATGTTTTTACTGTTTGTTTCATCCAATTGTTTACGCTCCACTCTCCTAGAGATAAAGTACTTAAGAATAATTTTTTACAAACCCTTTTTCGAATATTATTATTCCTCAAATGGAAAATGAGTGCCCCTTGTCTTTGATTTTCAATATTTTCTGTTTTACGTGTCCTAACTGGTGCTATATCTATAAGTCCTCTGACATACCATTTTTTTTCATCCCATGATAAATTTTTCCAAAATTCTTCAAAAATATCATGTCGTATTTCTTCTGAAAAACTATCACAAAATAATTTTGTGGATATTTTCGACATTTTGCAATCGCATGCAGGACCCATTTTTCTTTCCTCTCGTTCTACAGGTTCATATGTACCCTTATTGATTAGTTTTGTAGAAATATATTTCTGCCCTTCCATTCGTTTTCTTTTATTATTGTTTCGTTTCCATTCCTCACTATTAACTTCCCACTTTTTGGCTCTTTTTTTCCCACGCTCCTCAACCAGATGATTTTCATCAGCTAGATTTACATCCTCATTAGCTATATCCTGCAAAGATTCACCACTCTCAGATTCAGAATGCGATGGATCGTATTCGGAGCCACTATCTTCAAAAGGTTCCTCAAGTTCATGGATGTCATTGTCATTGTCATTGTTGGGAATATTTGCCTTAGCACATGATATTACTGAAGTTTGATCCGATGTTCCCTGTTCTGGTCCAACAATGAAATTTTGAATTAATACTGTACTTTGTTTTGATGTGCCCTGCGGTTCTTCTACACCGTTCTCTCTAGAAAACCAAAACATGAGCTCAAAAATTTGTTCTAAAAGAAAATTATTTAAATGAATTATAAAATATATCTAGTATTACTTACCTATTCAACTCATTCGTTATTCTTGCCATATCAACAATTCTTTTTGCACGACTAGCCATTTTTATTTCTCAAACAATTTCACAAACAATAAAACACAACGTTCGCGCCACAAGTCATAAACTATCAAGTCGGCACTTTGTCAAATAATGATAAATAATTTTAAAGGCAAAACCACTTAAGTCTTATTTAAAAGGTTTCTGCTTTAACAATAACCACATGTTAGTTTTGAGAGTTTTTGATAGATGGAAATAGTAGGCTTAGGTTTAGGCTTAGACTTACGAGGATTTGTAGTGTTAAAAACAATATTTTTTTTAAACTTTTGATACAATAAAGTAAAAATGGCAAAAAATAAGACTTACGAGGTTTTACATTTTAACCATCGATATACAATTTAGCCTATATAGGTACTAGCCGTGTGCCCGATGGGATTTCCCATCGGCAACATCTCAGGAACCATCCGACTTTTCTCAAATGTCAGAGTTTTTGGGTAACCTGCTCTGCCTATGCCCTTTGGTCGCGGCGAGGAATTAGGTCCGCGTAAACAAATAAAGACTTTACCCCCTTAGGGAATGCATTTCCAAAAACGCTGATACAACTGATTTTTATTTATAAACAGAAGCCTTAACACCAATTTCCATATTTCTAACTTCAAAAATGACGAACTTCCATACAAACTTTCCTCCTCTATTAAGGGGACAGATACTTTTTTCGACTTTAGAAGCGCATATCTCACCAACTATTGACATATAAATAAAAAAGTCATTTGGAAACTCTTTATCATTTTTGAAGACCTATCTAACGATACCCTACAAGCTTATATGTGCACTGGATTTTATACCCCATTTACAGGTATGGAGTGCCATCCCTAATTTTTTTTTTCATAATTTCACTTCACCAATGTATACCGGATCATAGAACGCACCTCAAATTTCATCTATATAGTGTCAATAGTCTCCGAGTAAAATGGTTGTGACATACTGACGGACAGACGGACAGGACGAAATTATAGAGGTTCCGTTTTTGCCATTTGGCTACGGAACTCTAAAAAGTGTAAACAGCTATCGAAAACGTATTAACATTAACTTTGACAGATTTTTTTGTTGTTCTTTAGTCCACGTCATAGTAGACATGCGTCCTGTGAAGTTTTTCCAATTTACTCGCGCTTTTCTGTGCTTTATTCCTGAATTTTTATCACAGAATTTGCATAATATGAATGGTTATCATTACTGTACACTCTGTATACAAATTAAATTTAAAAAAATAATTCCGCAGAGTATTTTAAATTATGTCAGCTACACCGCTTTACACTTAAATACAAAAACACTGATATTTGCATGTAAAATGAATGTTACGTAAAAAAGTGGGAAATAATGGTACACACGGAAGCTATACCGCAATATAAGACTACTGCGAAACATATTTTTTTATTTTTATTTTTTTAAAACAAGAGAGAATTTTATTTTAAAGTTGTTATTTATTTTGTTTTTTAATAGGATAATATCACATCATGTCTTATAATTATTATTCTGTTGTAAGTCAAGTTGAAAGAGGCCATAGGTCGCATGCATAAAGGTATATGAGTTCTACGCGATAATTAGGGCAAATATCGCCTGAAATTAATCAAATACAGTTTCAATCTTCAATATGACTCTTCCTCTGTTCGCGTAACGTTTGTTGTGAATATTCCACGTATTTGAATTATCAACTGTTTTTAAGTTGAACGGAGCCTAACCCTAAATTTATTTAATTTAACTAGTCTATAAAAAACAACATAAACGAAAACTCGTATACAGAGTGTTTCACAGGATAGAAAACATAGCGAAAATAATAATTAAAAATCAGACGCTAATGACCTCTGTTGTCGAGCGTCTATAATTCACAATTCATTCATTCAAAAATCAATTATTGCTTTTTTCTCTTTTTATGCTTAAAAGCATGATAATTAATTTAATTTTGTTAGCGGTGTGTTTTCTATTATTATCGCGCTACTTATTTTGTTTGTCTTCCTTGTTGCACTCATTAATTTTTTATGTTATCAATCCTTCGTTGTTTTAACATAAATATCTTTTAACATAAATATATTTTTATAGTCGGAGAGATTGTGTGCCGATTCTAAATAACCATGATGTTTGTGAGTACAAAATGGAATAGACCTATATGTACAAAAACATTTCTTTTGTTCTTACACAAGTTGAAAAACGCTTAACATTTTTCTGTTATCTAGTTCGTCAAATAAAAAATCGAACGTAACGATAAGATAAAAACTTTTGTGATGTATTATGTAAGTTTAACAAAAGCCAATATTAGACTTTGATCTTCGTGCAAGAATTTTGGATATTCTCAGCACGTAGACAATGTTCAAAGGCATTATTCTGTAGCACCCTCTTGTTAGAAATACTTCGACTGTGAACACGAGTCCTGTGTTCACAGAACAAAGACACCTCCATCATGACATAATAATATGTTTAGTGTGGAACTTGTTTAAACTAAATTGACTTGTCACCCGGTAAACGATCAATGGGTGACAAGTCAATAAATAACTAAACCGCAGAATGTCCCTAACGTCGTTTACAATATGAGATTCATAAAAAAATAAATGACGGCATCAATTTTTATCCCAAATTTTTTAAAACGGTTTTAATATAGGTAGACAATTTTATAATGTAAAAACTAAATTTTGCTGTCATTGTATAAAACTTAATAGCTTAGTGTTGAATTAGAATCACATTAAAGAGACTAATAACTTTTTCACTATATATTCTTTTATTCATAATTTTAGTAAGAGAATTTATGCCGTTTGGTTAGTCATGCTCACAGAACACATACTTCCATGGTCATGCTATTTTGTATACATGTTACGGCTAAAACCCGAATATTGGATAATACTAGAATTACCCGGATAATTATGTCATAATTATAATGGCTAAAGTCAGTAACTTAAGCCGGCGCTACATATTCGAGCAACTATATGCCGAGCTGCTCGCCAAATCACGTGCACGTCATGTCTACACACATTCGTGTATTTGTCGACATTAAATTCGTGACGGGAAACGGCGAATATTTGTGCCAGCATTTTGAATAATAATAGTCGTACTGGTAATAAAATTTATAGTCTCGAAAAAATCTACAAATACGTATATCAACGCACTAAAAAGTAGAAAATAAATTTCTTTCTCTTTTCTCTTCTATAACGTTTAAAAAATATTTATAATAAAAATACAACCTCCTTCAAAATAAACCATTAAAGGGAAATAATGAAATTTTGAGGTTAGCGCCAATTTAATTACTAAAATTTGATAATATAATATATTATCAAATTTTAGTAATTAAATATGCAAAGTAATGGATTTTTTTTATAAAAATGTTGAAAAATTGTACGATACAAGGTCAAATAAGCTTAGTATAAAACACAATACAGTCTTTTATGAAAAAAGTCCAGTGTACAGTGGCCATAAGATTTATGAGAAACTACCAGTTAAAGTTAAATCCAATATAACAAATAATAAAAAATTAATGAAGCCTTACTAAATTATTTAATTGATGTTGTACCATCCAGTATAAGAGAAATTTTGTAAAAATAATTGTAACTCTGAGTTTTGACTTTTTTGTATCCCGTCTGGGCTAAACAAATATATTACTATTTCTATTCTATTCTATTACTCAAGAATTATCATGATTCACTTAAAACTTTGTGCTGGATGTCAAAAGAAGTAAAAATCGGCCATTTTGTCAAACTCATGGTATTTTCTGAAATGAACAGTAGATGCCAAGTGGAAAACATGCAGTCAAATCCAGATGGACCTTATAAATTTATTATGGTCTACCAAGACCTCTTGATGAAATTCGTACAAATCAGGTCTTTGCAATCGAAGGCGGCAGAAGAAGTGGCAAAACATTTAATGGATATAATTTGCATTTTTGGTGCTCCGATATAATGATAAGTGTAGTCTATCTAGTTCTTGAATGATATCGTTCATTTGAAAAGGGATTAAAAAGAAGGGGTTGATTATTAACCAACTTCAGACAAATAAAGAAATTTGCTTCTGAATCAATGTTTTTCAACATCCTACTACGCGCGATATCGGTCCCGTGTGTTTTCAATTCTACGTTCTTTAGCCGTTTTGTCATTGGATAAATCTAAAATTGCCCGGATAAAGCAAGAAATTTTTGATTCTTTTGCGTTTTATCCAGTTAGTTTGGATAATATGCGAAATATCCGGATAAAACTAGCTTTATCCAGCTTCGGGGCTAAGCCGTAACATACATAATATGGTATACAGCTAAAGTGGCTGCAACAATTTTGGAGCAGGTTTTTTTTTTTTCATTTTTAATTCATGGTCACTTGTACCACAAACCACTTAGTACTATAGACGCGTAACGATCATGTTATCACTTAGGACAAAAACTCTGTTGCTCGGAAGGTGAACTAAATCTATTTTGGCGGCAATTCAAATGTGATGTCACTGTTTTTCATACATATGTAATTATAATTTATTGCTTATACATGAGATAAAAGGCAAAACAATCACACAAAATGTATAAAAAAAATTAATTATTAAAATTACAACCAATTTAGCATTGTATATAAATATAATACATAACTTAATAATAATTTATATGGTACGTTACAATTTAAAGCAAAAAAAAAATAGACCTACATTAAATTATACATTTATTTGCTTAGACATTATTACATGTTTTTTAAAAATGTTTTGATTATATTAAGTCGTTTCTTTTAGCACTGCATAGAAAAGCTTTAGAAATAATGTACCTATGTCCGAAAATCGGTGATTTCTCATATCTTTATACCATTACAAAATTACATCTGTCAAAAATGATAAAATAATTATTTTAATTTTAATTTGTATATAAAGTCCACGAATGCCTGAAAAATTAATGTGAAAAATGCAAATTTTTATAAAAATAAATGCTACATATAAAAAATCTTTGGAATGGCTGATAAAATTGTTTTTTTCTCTTCAAAAAATTATAGATTTAATTTAAAATTTAGCATTCACATAATATTATAAAGACTTGACAATTTTGAAATAACATAGCAAAATAGCAATCATTTCAAAGATGTTTTTTTTTTTTCGAGAATCTTTAAAAAAATATTTCAGCTTATACTGCTTTGTGTGATTTTAAAATCACTGGTATACGTTTTATTGAGATTCTTTCTTTTTGTATTTATTTTTTTACTTGAACTCATACACTATAATACTAGATAATAGTCTATGCATACGATTTTAATAAACTCGCGAAAATACAAAACGAAACACACAAAAATACAATTTTAATAAGCTCACGAAAACACAAAACGATATAAAATAAACAGATCTGTAACCATAGAGAAGACACACCAAACGTCAAACACTAAAATATTTCTAAAGGTGAAGATAATGCAGTTTTCTGCAAGACAAAAATAGACAAAAACTATTCGACGCGACATCTCTTGACCGGAAGGTAGAGTTAAGTACTGAAACAAACTGCTTCCATTTAGGAGAAACGTCTATAATACTAAGTGGTTTGTGACTTGTACAGTCGCGAACTTTTAAAGTTTACACTTGAGTTTTTCAGTGTAAGTTCACAAAAAGTCAGTAGCTTAGCAACAAATTAACAAAAATTAAAAGAAATAATAATTATTTCTTTTAATTTTTGACATTTACATTTACCTATTAAAAACTAAATTTGTTGCTAAGCTACTGACTTTTTGTGAACTTACACTGAAAAACTTAAGTGTAATTTCTAGGCATTAAAACGACAATAATTGTCGTTTTAATGCCTAGAAATTATTAAAACGATGACCAAAAAAGAAGAATTATTGCAAGATTGGAGGAAGGAATTTGCTAGTAGCAAATATTATCAAATCTTCTTATGTTTTAATTGAATAATATTGAGTAATTTAGATTGTGTAATAAACAACTGAGGTGTTTTGATAATAATTTCTTATTGAATTTTTAGGATGTAACTTTATAGTCAGGGGTACAGCGCCAATATTTTAAAGTGATTACTAACAGGCTGAATTTTCGTGAGTAGCTTAGTTTTGACGAGTCCCCCAAATCTCTCTGCGACAATTCTCGGTAGAGGTATGCAAAGTTCTGCGCAGACGCTAAACATGTTGATTTGGCGAGTTTTTAAATTTTATACATAACACTTTGTTTTTCAGTTAAATTGCCAGATAATTTATAAAAAAACAGGAAACTGTGCTTGTCCTACAAAAGCGATGGGTGGACTGGCGAGTCCTCCGTCCCCAATATGTAAAAATAACGAGGTTTGAAATTTTATTACTAACGGGCTGATTTTTAGTTTATTGTTTAATTAATATTTTTGAAATCGAAGGGTCAAATTGTCCTACAAATTGTCCGGTAGGGTTTTCCGGTCCTACGCCCTGAAAATGTCAGTTCCACGAATATTCTAAACTGATTACTAACTGTAGGACAAAGATAACACTGGAAGGTGTGTGTATTCTCTGATCAAATAATGCAGTGTCCTACAAAAATATTGGTAGGTATTGCTAGTCCTACAAAAAGACTTTAGTACTATAACATATTATTTTAATTGGATATCCGGTAAATTGATATTTTTGTAATTTACGTATTTATATAGGGTCGCTATGGTTATTTTAGTGATTATTGAAAATAAATGAAACTAAAATAAAAACACCAAAATAACGATAGCAACTTTATATAAATATGTACATAATGAGTCATGGCTCATTCTGATATTAGTCCATTAAAATGTTACATTTTTTTAGGCTAACCTTGCATTTTGGACAGGAAAAGATTTTTTTTACCGTTGCGTAGGGGGTCCGGTGTAAGTTTAAAATTGAGTTTTCGGAGTTGGCGGCCCCCTCATTTGGCCGCAATCTTGGAAAAGGGGTGCTAACAGGTTTTGCTGTACATCTCCGTAACGGTATTTCTTACAGAAAATTAGTACATATGTTTTTTGTTTATAATCGAATTCTCTGCAACTTTACTAGAAACACTTTTTGTCATAAATTGAATAATTAAAAAATATTCTATCTTCTATAAAGCATATCTTTTTAATTATTCAATTTACGACAAAAAGTTTCTCTAGTAAAGTTGTAGAGAATTCGATTCTTAACAAAAACCTATCTACAGATTTTCTGTAAGATGTACCGTTACTGAAATACAGTACAAAACCTGTTAGCACCCCTTTTTCAAAATGGCGGCTAAATGGGGTGGCCGCCGACCCTGAAAACTCAATTTTAAACTTACACCGGGCCCCCCTACGCAACGGTAAAAAAAATCTCGTCCTACTCAAAATGCAAGCCTAATGTAACATTTCAATGGACTATAGTTTTTTGGCTTTTTTATCAATATCTCCCAATTTTATTGTAGGACACCAATTATATTGTATTCTACACTCCATTTCCACAAGAAAAAAACAAAAATTAATTTGTTAGTAATCAGTTTAGAATATTCGTGGAACTGACATTTTCAGGGCGTAGGACCGGAAAACCCTACCGGACAATTTGTAGGACAATTTGACCCTTCGATTTCAAAAATATTAATTAAACAATAAACTAAAAATCAGCCCGTTAGTAATAAAATTTCAAACCTCGTTATTTTTACATATTGGGGACGGAGGACTCGCCAATCCACCCATCGCTTTTGTAGGACAAGCGCAGCTTCCTGTTTTTTTATAAATTATCTGGCAATTTAACTGAAAAACAAAGTGTTATGTATAAAATTTAAAAACTCGCCAAATCAACATGTTTAGCGGCTGCGCAGAACTTTGCATACCTCTACCGAGAATTGTCGCAGAGAGAGATTTGGGGGACTCGTCAAAACTAAGCTACTCACGAAAATTCAGCCTGTTAGTAATCACTTTAAAATATTGGCGCTGTACCCCTGACTATTAGTAATTGATACATTACTATCAAAAGCCAAATTACAATATGCAAAAATTAAAAAAAACCGGTAACTAGATGATACAGGTGTAAACTTTTTTAAGTCCGCGACTGTACATCAAAAAGCTCGATTTTTTAAATTTTTTTTAGGAGAAGAATATCAAAATTAATAAGATATTACATTTTAGGTTTGATTTATTAGTAAGTATATAATAAAATTTTATAAAATGATTGAAATTCGTTTTTTAGAAATGAAAATTTTCGAAAAAAAAAATGGTCGTGTCATGTAATTTTTGAATTAGTTGCTCACCTCTATTGACTGAACAACATGGTAACTTCGACTAAATTTCACCGTAACATTTATATATGAAGTTTTTCTGTACAACGCTGATATTCTGCTAAGAATTTCAATTATTCATGTAAAGTTCGCAACCAGACTTAATGTAATCTATTTGACAAGGAAGAGGTCGGCTAATCTATACATAACGACAAACTGGAATTAAGTGGACAATATCATTTAATGTTTCAAGAAACATATTGTTTATGGTAACATTAACGGCTTATCTTACCTTGTTTTATTCCGGTACTATAGAATTAATGGTTAACATTTGCACCATTAACAATGAAAATAAATTACATGTAAGATATACACAGTCGTAACATTCCCTAATTAATTTTGGATTATCCCAAAGGTACGTCCAGCGTAAAGCACTGATGAGAAACGATAGCCCTTCTGAACTTTTACAGAAGAATAGGCTAGTTCCTGCAAATAGTTGGGAGTTTTGATATTCAGAATACTTTATTGAAATTTCATCAGACGCTTTCTTAACAGGGTGGGGGACTTTCTGTAATAAAAAATCAGCTCATGGCTGATGGAACATCAATCAAAGAAGGTATAATATAAACTACCTTGATTATTTAGCAGCTTTTCTTGCTCTTAAATCATTTGCAACGAATCTAAAAAATTGTGAGATTCTCTTACGAATAGATAACACTACAGCAATAGCTTATATTAATAGAGCAGGCAGTGTTCAGTTTCCAGGACTAAGTAATTTGGTGCGGGAAATTTGGGACTGGTGCGAAGCTAGGAGAATTTGGATTTTTGCTAGTTATATTTCATCAAAAGAAAATCTTCAAGCTGATGCAGCCTCTAGAATAACGAATAATTGACACTGAATGCGAATTATCGGATATAGCATTTGATTCAATTGCTAAAAAAATTGGCCCCTTTACTGTATACTTATTCGCAACATATGAGAACCGGAAAAGTTAAAAAATTTTGCTTCAGATTTCCTAGTCCAGTCTTTTAACACGTTTCCTTACAAGTGTATTACTTAGAAGTGTATTAGTAAACAAAAAAATAAATCAGTAAATAAAAATAAATTTAAATCAATTAAGGTAGTTGCCGTGTGGTAATAACATCCAAAAGTTTCGTTCATAATACAGTGTAAAACTATAAATAAGTATTATACTTATTTATAGTAAACATTTTTTACATTTAACACTATAATAGTGTTAAATGTAAAAAATTTTTGTTCGAGATTGTACCTAAACTGTTGTTATTAGGCGAGTTATTAGGTAACTGAATATTTGTATTAATAAATATGCATTTAAAAATTGAGAACCCCTCCTTTTTTGAAGTCGGTTAAAAATAGATTAATTATTATGTTAATAACGACAAACCGAAAATTCAACGTTTCAATTATTTCCATTTCTGTTTGATTTGAAATTCCCGCTCATTCGAATCTAGTTAAGCTGCGCACAGTTTTGCCAGACTGCCTCTCTTCACTTATAGTTTGTTCGCTTGGATTATATAAAAATGTCAATTTTTTCGTTAATCTATTACAATTGAAAATTTTCCAAAAACAGGAAGTTATTGGTTTCGGTCTGATTTTCGAAAATTGAGTTTTCACCAGATCTCGACGTTTTGGGCTCCTGGAAAGCTATTCTGACTATTTTTGGATGGACGTCCGTATGTGTGTGTGTGTGTGTGGGGGGGGTGTATGTGTGTATGTATGTGTGTAACCCAATTTTTGTCGTATGGTATCTTTAAAACGAATCAACCGATTGAGATCGGGTTTGCGGCATTCGAAAGGGTTTATTGAGACTTAGACCTGATTAGATTTTGGAGTCAATCGGACCATGTTAAGGGTGGTTTTTAGGGGTTAAAATGTGTTTTTGGGCCCAAAGATTTCGGAAAAATTTCAGAATCGTTTCAAAATTGAAACTTAACCCTTTGGTAACGATTCAAATGTGCTGCTAAAATTTAAAAAAATCGGCCCACAGGACCGGACTTGACTTTGACTAATTTGCGGATAAGGATTACTTACTGAGGGGTCTATTTGATTTGGTGCAGATGTTGGATTGATAACAATACTGAAATTAAGAAAAAAAATATTATTTTAAGGGCTGTATAAAGGGGTTAAATTTTTTATTTTGTTTAAAAAAAAATAAGAAAGAATACACATGGAGTGTCTGAAAAAAATAACTGCCTACACTTTCCTATCATTGAAAAGCAGAATGCAGTTAAGGTTATAGTAGCTTGTATATCTAACTGTGTAATGGACTATATTTACGACGAGTGATGACAGTATGTAAAAACGAGCGAACGCTTGTTTTTACAGTCACTCGAGTCGTAATAACATTACGCACGAGCTATATATGGTATATTTTGCTATACCCACCACAAAATAACTACTTTTCACATTATTTCTAAAAAAATTAGACAGTTTATTTGTGTCGCCATCTTTACTTCTACAGTATGCCGTGAAGTTCGTAAAAGTAATGGCAGGCGTATAGAGCGAATAAACAGAAGTTGCTATGGCAACCGTTTACTTACCGCCCTAGTGCGGTAAGTAAAATACTTTCCGCGCACCTGCTTGTTAAATGACTCATTAAAGGCCGCTATACATGAATCGAATTTGTAATGGGTATGATAAAAAACATAGAACATAATATCCATGAATGTTGGTGTTACTGAACTGGTGATAATCATTAACTTTAAAATGTTTCGAACATACTTTCATACTTGAACTTATTATTTTTTTTGTCTTTAGAGCTTTTTTCCATTCACTAAGTACCTACCTACATCAGTTTTTAAAATTTCCGACTTTAATTGTAACTGTCACAAATCGTTTTTCATTGCAATATATTCTGTAACTCAGAAATAGCATACTACAGTCTATCTTGTTGGATATGTTTCCAACTACAAATATTTTGAACCTATACTATAGTATTTTATTTTTTATTTTCATTGAGTATTATATTTGCAGTTTCTTTGGTGTAAAAATGTCTATCATAGAGTATAATATGGTAAACAACAACTATTATCAGTTTTTACAATACAAGAAACTTAGTTGGCACGATGCCTACGTAAAGGAGAAGTCTGCCTTTGTTTAAATTACTAAGTGAATTTTTTTAATAATAATAATAATGACATACTTCACATCCCAAACAAGGTTCATTCGTAAACTTTTCTGATTTAGAAAACTTAGTAACTATCTTAGTAAACCGACATCTCATCTTATATTTATGAAAATTTACCATCTATCCGTCCTTTAGAAATCCGAGATGGTTGATTGACTATTCAGAAAACTTGCGCCTCGGGAGTTGATTCTACCCTCTCAGGGGGTTGAAATTATTTCAACTTTACCCTCTCGCGCTAAAAGTTATGCACTCCCCCATTTTCGAGGATGCTGATCACGAAAAAATACTTTTATCCGTGTTCAACCCTTCCCACCGTAAAACGGGCCGTTTGAGGAGGTAGGAACGGTTGAATTCGGCTAAAAGTATTTTTTTCGTGATCAGCATCCTCGAAAACAGGGGAATGCATAACTTTTAGCGCGAGAGGGAAAATTTGAAATTTCAACCATCTGGGAGGGTAGAGTCAACCCCCGAGGGTGCTCACGGTGTCATACCCACTGCCAACCTTCGCCACTCACCTCAAACTGGTGAAAAGTAAAAGAATTTTGGAGTAAACTCAGGCGTCTGTGGAGAAACACTGCAAAAAGGGGCGGTTTTTGGCCGTTTTAGGGGTAGCGAATGGCTAAAAACCTTTTTAACTATTTTTACCGTATTCAGCACATTTAAAAACATGGGAGTAGGTGCTCTTGTAACTCTAGCAAAATGTTCTGATTTTGAATCAAAATTCCGACGCCTTGATTCCACTAATACTGAAAATAATAATTTATTATAATAAAAAAGACATATTAGAAATGATTGAAGTAAAAAAGTAAAAATCACTCACTCCCGTCCATTTATTAACCCCCGACAAAAAAAAGGGGTGTTATAAGTTTAACGTGTGTATTGTATATCTGTGTGTCTGTCTGTGACATCGTAGCTCCCAAACGGATCAACCGATTTAAAAGCGGTTTTGTTTGTTTGAAATATGGTATTTGCGAGATGGTTCTTAGCCATGTTTGATTGAAATCAGTTCAGCCGTTTCCAAGATTTTCAGCTTTCATCACAATTTGTAATGTCTGTGGCATCGCAGCTGTAAAAGTGCGATGAGAGCTGAAGATCTTGTAAACGGCTGAACCAATTTCAATCAAACATGGCTAAGAACCATCTCGCAAATACTATCTTTCAATCTAACAAAACCGCATTGAAATCGGTCCATCCGTTTGGGAGCTACGATGCCACAAACATTACAAATTGTGATGAAAATTGAAGATCTTGGAAACAGCTGAACCGATTTCAATCAAATATGGCTAAGAACCATCTCGCAAATAACATCTTTCAATCAAACAAAACCGCATTGAAATCGGTCCATCCGTTTGGGAGCTGCGATGCCACAGACATTACAAATTGTGACGAAAGCTGAAAATCTTGGAAACGGCTGAACCGATTTCTATCAAACATGGCTAAGAACCATCTCGCAAATAAATCAAAAACTGATTTTTCAACCGTTCCATCTTTATCACTATAGAAACGGCTTCTTCCGTTGCGTTCTATCTATATCCGTTTGAAATCCTTCAATCAAAAAAGTTTTACCTCAAAAAAAAACATCAACCGCTGCTTATAAGTTGCCCTAATATTCTTGAAAAGCGTTTTCAGACACTTAAAAATGTTGGGTAAGTCGCTTTTAAAATTATAAGTTTTATTATTAAGTATAGAAATGCCTCTACATCCGCAGGCTGTGTGAATGAATGGAGATTTTAAGTTTTGTGTGTCAGCGTATAAAAATTCATCAGGATCAAGTGTGTGCAGTTGGCACATTTGGATCGGTTGTCACGTCATTAACTAAAGTGCCCCACAGAGAATAGGGACGTGCTATTGCTGTTTGCATTATATTGGTAGTATGTAAAATGGATCTCATCACATTATATTACGCTGTACACTTGCTTTGTAATTGAAATGACATTGACGCTTAAAACTAACAATAATAATTATTAATGTTAGTTTTAAGCGTCAATGTCATTTCAATTACAAAGCAAGTGTACAGCGTAAATGTTAAAGATGTGGATAGTTGAGAAAGGCTGTATTAACATTGTTCAATTAATTATTATTTGAACAATGTTAATACAGCCTTTCTCAACTATCCACATCTTTAACATTTAACTGGCTAAATAAATACTATAAAAACGGATTCCAATATGGGCTTCTTTGAAGATATCGACAAAAATTATTATGGTAATTTACTTTGATACAATAAAAAAAACTGGGATGTTGATTAGGTGTTGTAATTATACAGCTATGGCCCTGATGAAAAATGGTTTTCCTTCGAAACGTTGGCTTTAAAATGTATTAATTGAACGTTATTGATACAACTTTTCTCCGAGCTATCCACATCTTTAGCAAAAGTCTGGCTCTGAACTCTTTGAGATTTATCATGCTATGCATCTCCCTTTGAATTGCAGATTAAGTCAACATCGCGTTTCGTAACCACCAGGCTACAGCTTTTTCAAAAACATATTTTTTCTAACTAAACGATGCCTATTTTATTTATTTACGTCTGGTGTTTGGGTTTAAGTGTCAAAAATAGAATTTTGGCATTAGAATCTAATACAGTGTTTGAGAAAGAAATTACTAACTCTTGAGTTATTTAATGATACCTTTGAAAAATTAATACTAAAGCATATCAAATCGGGCTTGAGAATAGCCGAGAGTGTAGCGGCGCTGTTGTTTACATGGCGTTGCTATGGTTCCTCTATTACAAGTCCCCAGTTCTCGGGTTCTAGCCCGAGAGCTGGTAAAAGTGTCAATTGGATTTTCAATTTATTATTTAAAAAAAAAATAATAATAATGAATTGAAAATATGAATTGGTGCTAGGCCCAAATAACCTTAGCTGTTGGTGGTCTTTAAAATACAATACAAGCATATCAAATCATTAGACTAAATAATTGAGTTCTGTAAACAAAAGAGAGTAGTTTTGACTCGATAGTAATAAACCAGTGTATATCAAACTTCATATACCGGGTATCCGGTCTTAAAGTCGAACATAGGGAATTATATTATGAAGTATTAGAAATACCTTGTATTTTTTGATGCCCGTCTTGTGAATTCCTGTGTTTTAACACGACGCGTTTCAGCATCGAGTTGCTATCTTCAGGTGTGGTTAATTTTTTTTTAAAATTTACACATTGAGTGTCCGTTAACGTTGTGTGCCATTTTTAAGTATTTTGGCTTTTACTTCTACTCGTATAGACTATAATAAGAAAACAAACAGGTACCTATCTAAATAACGAAGAATTTAATTGGTTTTTTATTATTAAACAACGAAAAGTAATACTTAATAAAGAAAATAAAATTATAATAAATATTCAAATAACCCCCCATTTTCAACTAAACAATATCCCAGTCTGTTATGAAAAGAGTTTCTAAAGTTAAGCAACTGTCTAGCATTAATTAATGCGCATTCAGCAGCTATATGGCTTCTTTCAGTGTTTTGTTTTTCGCCTACTTAATTTTAAATCATTACTGCAAAATCGGTAAATTTCAAATTGGTATTTTAAAGTAAAAATTTCATTTTTGGTCTTATTTTTAGAACCATTTGATGCGCAATAATTTTATCTTTCGATAGGTACCATTACCTTTCTTGTACGTTGAATTGACGAATACGAATCAACAAAAATGAACAATATTATGTTAAATCCCTATGTTCACCTTTGAGACCGGACACGGGGTATATTTTTTTCCATTCGTGAATATAAAATGTAATATAGTATGAAAAAATCATAATAGTATATCCAAAGTTAACTTACTGAAAAAAATCTTTTAAATGAGTAAACTATATCGCTTGTACATTTTGTGACAATTTCTTAGCGCATTTTTACGAAAACTGAAAGGTTAGTTCAAAATTATTTATTTCTCAAAATTTTCAAAATGAACATAAAAATAATATATTCTATATCTTCATAGAAAACACATCCGGAAAAATGAAAACCACCCGTATCAGTCGTATCAGTTGTGTCAAAAATTTGTATTATAAAAGCCCAAATAAAGAATCGAATGGTGATAAATTTTTTTTCCGGGAAGGTCGGCTTCCCTATTAGTTTGCTCCAGAATGTCAAGAACTCCGGAATTATAAAGGTAACGATAGGTCGAAAGTGGTATTGTTGAAAAGATCTTTAAAAAATAAGCAAGTTTTGTAGGGATTTTTTTTATGACTGCCACCCCTGTTAAGTAATATTTGTTTGAAATTACTAAATTAAAATGTCATAATAACGAACTTAATTTTACAAGTCGGCATTTAAAATCTAGTTACCTATCTATCGATCATTAAACACTGAAGAAGTACTTAGATACACTCACAGTATAACCAGAAGAGCTCAGTAGTATGTATTAAAGAGTAAATGGAAGACAGTTTGAACACTTGTGATATTGTCTAAGGCTGCTAGATTTTGAATGCCGACTTCGTTCGTTATTATGAAATTTTAATTTAATAATTTCAAACGTTGTTACTTAACAAGGGTGGCAGTAATTAAATAATTTTTCCTACAAAACTTGCCTATTTTTTAAAGAGCTTTTCAACAGCACCACTTTCAACCTATCGTGCTATCTAAAATTCCGGAGTTTTTAAAATATAATAATTTATATTTATACTTATAAAAAATTTCCTACAAAACTTGCTTATTTTTAAAGATCTTTTCAACAATACCACTTTCGACCTATCGTTACATTTATAATTCCGGAGTTCTGGACATTCTGGAGCAAACTAATAAGGAAGCTGACCTTCACGGAAAAAAATATCACCATTCGATTTTTTATTAGGGCTTTTATAATACAAATTTTTAACACAACTCTCTACGACTAACCG
The DNA here is from genome assembly GCA_039654895.1 of Mongoloraphidia duomilia. NCBI lineage: Eukaryota > Metazoa > Arthropoda > Insecta > Raphidioptera > Raphidiidae > Mongoloraphidia > Mongoloraphidia duomilia. The sequence continues at coordinate 32,040,523 of CM077518.1, read as the reverse complement.
TTTACGAAAAAAACGACTGATACGGGTGGTCTGATTCACCCTGTATAAATGAAATTCGCTGTTATATGTTATACAGGGTGAGGCACATAAAGTGTTACAAGCTAATATCTCAGAAAGTATTGGTTGTAGCAAATAAAGTTTCGCATAAAAACTGTTTGGTATCAAGGGGCACGTATGTTGGTAAAATAGATTTTCTTCTCGATTAGTATGTTGAGGTTGGATCAAGGTCACCACCATTTTTTTTATCAGACTATGTGGATTTTTTCACGGAATCTTGTAACCGTTATTGAGACGAATACAACGACCTAAGACATAAGGTTATTCAAGGTCATAAATAAAGAAGTTGTGTAATATGAAAATAACTAAATATTAATAAAAACGCTACTATAAAGTAGCTATCAAGTTACTATAAATGTAAAAATGCCAAATGTAAACAATCGAATCAATTGAGAAACAAGGTTTCTTGATAGTAACGTTTCAATTTATAATTAATTATTTTCATATTACACAACTTCTTTATTTATGACCTTGAAGTGACCTTGAATAACCTTATGTTTTAGGTCGTTGGATTCGTCTCAATAACGGTTATAAGTTTCTGAGAAAAAATCCACATTGTCTGATAAAAAAAAATCGAGGTGACCTTGACCCAGCCTCAGCATACCAATCGAGAAGAAAATCTATTTTACCAACATACGCGCCCCTTGATACCAAACAGTTTTTATGCGAAACTTTATTTGCTACAACCAATAGTTTCTGAGATATTAGCTTGTAACACTTGTCTCACTCTCTATACAGTATGTCCACAGACTCATCCTCAACATGGGGATCTCCGTTGTTATGGGAGATAGAGATTTGGTTAAATGAGACAAAATGTGCAGAATCTCCAGTACTACTACCCTGCGTAGTCAAACTTTCCATATTTTGCTTGGTTTGCGACTGACAGTTGAAAAACGAGATTTACCCATTTTCGTTTTTTGTTTATAACTCGCTTAAGTAAGTTAAAAAAAAATATTTTCACTTTCTTAAGGCCCTTTTTTATGAAGATTTCAAATCTCTTTTCATATTTTTATTTACTTTTATAGTTTTAGAGATACTTGTATTAACTTTGTTTTTTTAAATACACGTCAAAGATGGCCATGACACCATTCGAAAGAGATTTTTTTTCTCTTTAATTTGATATGAGGGTTGATGGATTTATTTTCAAAAATAACAGAGTTATACGTAAAACACTGATTTTGAATAGTAGGCTATGCTAAATTAATTGATAAAACAACAGAAGGCTTAGCAAACAGTTGAAATTCGCGTTGGCTTAGTAAACGGCTGTTTTGTTTTAGCTGTCAAAGTGTAGTTTGTTGCTAATTTGTCAGTTTACTAAGTGATTTATTAAATTTACTTTTGTTATCATGGAAACTATTTTGTAACAATGAAAAATAAGCGATTTTCAACAATTGATCGTAAAACAGTAGTTTTGTCTTCTATTCGTGTTGACTTAGTAAACGGCTTTTTAAATAATCCATAGTTTATTAAATTTACTCGTAAGTTTCTGTAAATAGACGAATGAGGTTGTCTTTGTTCTGGATACTGATCGAAGTACATTTCTGCAGCTCTGGTCGAATTTTTGTGACATAGAATGTAACAAGATAACATATCAAATTTTTAATTGTTACAAAATAGTTCCATGATAACAAAAGTAAATTTAATAAATCACTTAGTAAACTGACAAATTAGCAACAAACTACACTTTGACAGCTAAAACAAAACAGCCGTTTACTAAGCCAACGCGAATTTCAACTGTTTGCTAAGCCTTCTGTTGTTTTATCAATTAATTTAGCATAGCCTACTATTAAAAATCAGTGTTTTACGTATAACTCTGTTATTTTTGAAAATAAATCCATCAACCCTCATATCAAATTAAAGAGAAAAAAATCTCTTTCGAATGGTGTCATGACCATCTTTGACGTGTATTTAAAAAAACAAAGTTAATACAAGTATCTCTAAAACTATAAAAGTAAATAAAAATATGAAAGAGATTTGAAATCTCCATAAAAAAAGGCCTTAAGAAAGTGAAAATATTTTTTTCTGACCTACTTAATAAGCGAGCTATAAACAAAAAACGAAAATGGGTAAATCTCGTTTTTCAACTGTCGGTCACGAGCCAAGCAAAATATGGAAAGTTTGACTACGCAGGGTAGTAGTACTGGAGATTCTGCACATTTTGTCTCATTTAACCAAATCTCTATCTCCCATAACAACAGAGATCCCCATGTTGAGGATGAGTCTGACACACTGTATACATTATACAGCCTGAAATTGAAGAAAGCATTTATCAAAGCAAACAAAATTAAGAAAAGAATGAGCTAGGAATTTATTTTAACACATTACTTTGGAAAGAAGAAAATAGAATGTTGTAAAACAATACCATAAAACATACTTTCGCTGAAAAATTGTTTTCTTACTCTACCTTGAAATTAATTATACCAACAAAACAGTAATTTCAAAACAGTGTCTTCCAATATTTTATTAGTGCATTTGTCTATAGGGTAAAGACACTAGTAATCGACCGGATAAGTTTAACTGCATAAATTTCAAGATGGAGTAAAGAAAACCGTTAAATTGAGTTTGCTAATTTTGGAAAGCTAACGATTAACCTTTTTAATTCACAAAATATAATTTTTACGTATTGGAAATTTGTCAAACATTTGCATTTCTACAAAGTAACTAATTAAAGTAGTTTGTGACAGGTGCCACCCGCTAAAAATACATTGACAAAAAACCTCCTTCAAAAAGCCACAAAAAAGAGGAAAACAATAAAACTTTGAGGACTGCGCCATTTTATGAAGTCGGTTAAAAAGTGCCAATTTAATTAATATCTACTTTTTAACCGACTTCATATTTTATTAAAATGGCGCAGACCTCAAAGTTTTATTATTTTCTTCTTTTTTGTGGCTTATTGAAGGAGGTTTTTTTTTAGGCGCGATCTTAGCGAAGCTAGAAGCGCCTATATACACTCGCTTTGTCTGTGAATCTGTCACGCTTTTTTGTGTCACGCGTACAGCCCAAACGGATGAACCAATTTTCAAAAACTTTTTTTTGTTCGATTCCTCTCGGGGTCTATTTGATCCTAACGTCGCCCGATTTTTGAATTTTGGCCCCAGAGGGGAGCAAATTAGAAAAAACGGTGTTTTTTGCTTATAGTTTGCTCAATTTAAGTCAGATCGATACGAAACCTGTCTTAAACGAAAGAGCAGAAAATTTTAGGTAGATTTCATGTATAATATTGTGTCAAAACAGTTTTTTTATACAGATTTATATGATTATTAAACTAAATAAATGCGACTTTATCTAATAAATCGCGAACTTGTTTCGGTTGTCCTTGTCTGTTGCACAGTATGATATGGATATTGGAAGATAGCGTATGCTCTGTCTTATATTGCATTATTTTTATATAGTTATTCAATTTTTTGACTGCTGATGTTTGAATTTAAGTTTAAAAACCCTGGCCTACTGAGTTAAAATGACGTGTAACTAATTATTGACGTCGATCGGATGGCGAGACCTAGGGATCGGACCAAAATTTCTCGACGTTCATACCTTCCCGAACAATTTGACTTTCTCTGTCTGTATGTCCCTTTGTACGCTTATAACTCGAGAACCACTGATCCGATTTACATGATTTTTTTTTCAAGTAAATAACTTCTTATGCGACTGCGAGTTTTAAAATATTCTGGCATCACGCAAAAGCAACCGAACTGATTCTCAAATAAAAACGTATGTTCTGGCATCACGCAAAAGTAAGTAGGTAGTAGATGCTTTGTTTTTTAAACGGTGGTTTTATTTAGCTTGATCCCGTATAATATTTGTTACAAATCTTGCGACCGACTGAGTTGAAAATTTGCACACATGTGTAGCTCCGGTGACAAAACAATATTATGGTAACTAACTGACCGGCCCGGTTCGTCCGGGCGTAAATCGTACTTTTGGACTTTCACCCACTTCCTATGATCCGATTGAATTGAAATTTTGCACACATGTGTAGCTCCGGTGACAATACAATATTATGGTAACTAGCTGACCGGCCCGGCTTTTGTCCGGGTGTAAATCGTACTTTTGAATTTTCACCATCTTCCCGTGATCCGATTGAGTTGAAATTTTGCACACATGTGTAGCTCCGGTGACAATACAATATTATGATAACTAGCTGACCGGCCCGGCTTTCGTCCGGGTGCAAATCGTACTTTTGAATTTTCACCCACTTCCTATGATCCGATTGAGTTGAAATTTTGCACACATGTGTAGCTCCGGTGACAATACAATTTATGGTAACTAGCTGACCAGCCCGGCTTTCGTCCGGGTGTAAATCGTACTTTTGAATTTTCACCCACTTCCCGTGATCCGATTGAGTTGAAATTTTGCACACATGTGTAGCTCCGGTGACAATACAATATTATGATAACTAGCTGACCGGCCCGGCTTTCGTCCGGGTGCAAATCGTACTTTTGAATTTTCACAGGCAAAAGGTCTTTCTCCGGTAACGTTTCAGTGGATCGGATAAATGTTATAAAATCAGACTAAGGAAATAAAGCACACTAAAAAATTAAAAATAAAAATAGATAAAAAACTTTTAAGTTAAACGGTTTTATAAATGTACTAAAAAGAAAAAAATAAAATTTAATTTAGGTTTATAAGTATAAAAGCGTGGGTCGTGACTGTAATAAATTATCATAGAGTTTACGACCCACGCTTTTATACTTATGAACCTAAATTAAATATTATTTTTTTTCTTTTTAAAAAATTTATAAAACCGTTTAACTTAAAAGTTTTTTTACCTATTTTTATTTGAAGCTATGCTTCTTAACGCACGTTTCAGATGGGGACCTAAATATGTATTAAAAAGTGAAACGTCACGTCACGAAGTAGTGTAACGTCACTTTTGTAAAAATTATCCGATCCTTTTGAAAATTAATATTTGAGAGTTTTATAGGACACAAAAAAATAAAATGGCGTCAGATTTTAAAATGGCGGCCATATGTACTTTTTTGTAAAAATTACCCGATTCTTTTGAAAATTAATATTTGAGAGTTTTATAGGACACAAAAAAATAAAATGACGTCAGATTTTTCAAAATGGCGGCCATAAGAACTGTTTTGTAAAAATTATCCGATCCTTTTGAAAATTGATATTTGAGAGTTTCATAGGACACCAAAAAATAAAATGACGTCAGATTTTTCAAAATGGCGGCCACATGTACTCTGTTGTAAAAATCATCCGATCCTTTTGAAAATTGATATTTGAGAGTTTCATAGGACACAAAAAAATAAAATGATGTCAGATTTTTCAAAATGGCGCCTATATGTACTTTTCTGTAAAAATTTTCCGATCCTTTTGAAAATTGATATTTTAGAGTTTCATAGGACACAAAAAAATTAAATGGTGCCAGATTTCAAAATGGCGGCGATATGTACTTTTTTGTAAGAATTATCAGATCCTTTTGAAAATTGATATTTGAGAGTTTCATAGGACACAAAAAAATAAAATGACGTCAGATTTCAAAATCGCGGCCATTATATATACTTTTTTGTAAAAATTATCCGATCCGTTTGAAAATTGATATTTACGAGTTTTATAGGACACAAAAAAATAAAATAACGTCAGATTTCAAAATGGCGGAAATATGTAGTACTCCTTTCTAAAAATTATACGATCCTTTTGAAAATTGATATTTGAGAGTTTCATAAGACACAAAAAAATAAAATGACGTCAGATTTCAAAATGGCGGCCGTATGTACATTTTTGTAAGAATTACATATCCGATCCTTTTGAAAATTGATATTTGAGGGTTTCATAGAACACAAAAAAATGAAATGACGTCAGATTTAAAAATGGCGGCCAAATGTACTTTTTTGTAAAAATTATCCGATTCTTTTGAAAATAGGTATTTGAGAGTTTCATAGGACACAAAAAAATAAAATGGCGTCAGATTTCAAAATGGCGGCCATATGTACTTTTTTGTAAAAATTATCCGATTCTTTTGAAAATTAATATTTGAGAGTTTTATAGGACACAAAAAAATAAAATGACGTCAGATTTTTCAAAATGGCGGCCATATGAACTGTTTTGTAAATATTATTCGATCCTTTTGAAAATTGATATTTGAGAGTTTCATAGGACACCAAAAAATAAAATGACGTCAGATTTTTCAAAATGGCGTCCACATGTACTCTGTTGTAAAAATCATCCGATCCTTTTGAAAATTGATATTTGAGAGTTTCATAGGACACAAAAAAATAAAATGATGTCAGATTTTTCAAAATGGCGGCCATATGTACTTTTTTGTAAAAATTATCCGATCCTTTTGAAAATTGATATTTGAGAGTTTCATAGGACACAAAAAAATTAAATGGTGCCAGATTTCAAAATGGCGGCCATATGTACTTTTTTGTAAGAATTATCAGATCCTTTTGAAAATTGATATTTGAGAGTTTCATAGAACACAAAAAATAAAATGACGTCGATTTCAAAATGGCGGCAATATGTACTTTTTGTGTAAAAATTGTCCGATCTTTTTGAAAATAGATATTGACGAGTTTTATAGAACGCAAAAAAATAAAATGACGTCATATTTTAAAATGGCGGCCATAGGTATATACTTCTTTGTAAAAATTATCCGATCCTTTTGAAAATTGATATTTGAGAGTTTAATAAGACACAAGAAACTAAAATGGCGTCAGATTTCAAAATGGCAGTCAAATAATAACTTTTTAATTGTATTGTTTATATCTTTGATAAATTCAGTTTTATATACAATGCGTAAGAAACATAGCTTCTGTCGGGTATCTTACGACACCTCATGACTTTTTTTATTTAGCAGGTTCCGAGTTTCGCTTAATAGTCAACCGTTGCTATGGAAAATTGTTTAAAAAATTCACTGCACTATTTTTTCTATGTAATCCAATACATATTTACATTAGGTCTTATGGCCATAGCCTACTACAAAATTGATCTTCTTAGTGTTATTTTCCCTATGTTCGGTAAAACCGTTTACACACAATACCTACATGAATATCGCGCCTTGTAATTCTTGAATTACTTGTATGCTCCAAAATTTTTTTTGTTAAAAAGTTTTTATTTTTTACTTTTTAGTTAAAGGAATCACACGCCGTTACTCACTTTTTATTTTATATTAAACCGATTTCTTACGCTGTGTGACATTTACCTTAAAGGAATCACACGTCGCTACTCATTTTTATTAAAGTCAGCCGAACTACTGACCCGATTTAAGAAAATTTATATGGGACCTACTTCGAAGAAAACCCTATCCAGTAAAAAAAGAATTTTCCAAATCGGTTTATAAATGACGGAGTTCTGAGGTAACAAACTAAAAAAAAACAATACAACCGAATTGAGAACCACCTCCTTTTTTTGAAGTCGGTTAATAAATCTTACAATTAAGTTACATTGTTAACATTTCTTTTTTTAGGATTTATGTCAATGTATATTTAGCGAGTGGCACCTGTCACAAACTAGTTTAATTAGTTTCTTTGTAGAAATACAAATATTTTACAAATTTCCAACACGTAAAAAATATATTTTTGTTAATTAAAGAGGCTAATCGTTAGCTTTCCATAATAAGCAAACCCAATTTAACTTTAACAAGCCAATTGGTGTACAATCATCGAGTGAAACAACGAAATCAATAACAAACTCTCTCTGACAATTTTCAACGGAAAATTACAAAGTTCCCCAGAGATTCCCTGCAGAGAATTGACTGTTATGCGGACTATGAGAAACTCGCTATAATATTTTTATGTTTTTGTCCATGTACGGCTCTTCTCTCTCCGCAGTGTCGTAACCAAAATAGATTTACGAGGGTTCGTTTCAATTTTAAACGAATTTTAAATAGCCAAGTTTCACTTGAGTTTAAACGAAAATAGGAAAATGCTGAAAAAACAGATAAAAAGTGTTGATCATACCTACATAATACAACAAATACATAAATCAGAGAATTCACAAAACCTAATTTGAAGAAAACTGTTTTTATAATTCACGATATGATAAACCAATTTCAGTCTTCAAGCTCTTCAAAAACTGTACAATATACATACATAGTATTTTATATTCAGTAACATTATTTTATAAAGTGTCTACCGATATCATTTAGAAACTATTTGCCCTAGAAACATGGCTAGTTATGATACATTTACCATTCCAACTAACGACAAATAAGTTTAATCATAGTAGATTGTATATCTAGTGTCGTGATGATGTATATTACTGACATATTAGTGACAGTATATTAAAACGAGTGATAACGAGTTATAACAGTCACGTCAGTTATAAATTATAATATCATTACGCACGAGATATATATGATATTTTTTGCCATACCCACAATAAAACAGCTGTTTTTCACTTCATTTTCAAAATTTTTGCATCACACAATAGACAACGTCACTTGTTAATGGAACGTATGTCGTATAATATTATGTAGTCGTCGCTAGTTTTCAAATGTATACGCAAGCCATGTATAGTGTACACTGTCCAGACTGCTAAGCTGTCTGTTATAAATGGTTACAAGGCGATCAGTAGCCGTGTGGTCAAAGACGTTATGCTATATGATCTTTACAAGGTACAAGCGTTCGAGACGTAGCTAGGAGAATATGAAATATTTGAATTTTTATTTACTTATTATTAAAAACAATAAATTGAAAAACATTAAATTACTATTGTATTTACATTAGAAATTAATATTGAATTTTACTTTCGACAGTAGTATGTTTGAAAACAATTTTCACACACCTGCCTGTTATGTGACCCATTACAGATCGGTATACATGAATGTAAAGTAGTTATTTTATAGTAGGTATGGCAAAACAATCTTGTCAGTAGTTTCTGAGATATATAAGCTCCTCAGAAACTCGTTAGATATAATAGCTGCAAGTCCGAAACTTTCTCTGTATAACCGGAGTTGGTGTTTAACCGATTTTTTTAAATTATAACTAAGAAAAAATTTATAGATCTTTTTCAAGAATATGGAAACCACACATATCTCAAATGTAGGTACATCTCCGCAGAGAAAAGTGTTTTATGGGGTCATAATTTACATACAGAATGTATATTTCAATTGCCAAATGTGTTTCCTTACTCTAAGTATTTATGTTATTCTTTAGAAGTATAATAGTACACTAGACATAATGTTCATGTCCAGGATATTTCAAATATGGAAATTAGTTCACGGGAACTAGGACAAAAATAAAACAACAATCAAACTGTCATTAAAAATGCAACGTTTCGTTTCTTTTATTTGGGCTTTTTCAAGCAACTATGTCAATCGTATGTCAAAATTATTGAAATATTCGTACATAAGAGAATAACAAAATCATCATACCATTATAATTAATTAATCAATATAAAATTAATTTGAAAATTGTAAAAATTATGAAGGTTTTTTAAATCGTTATTAACTTTCATAATTTTTACAATTTTCAAATTAATTTTATATTGGTTTGTTCTTTGTTGTAATTGATTTGTTATTCTCATATGTATAAATATTTCAATTTTGACATACGATCGACATATTAAGTTGCTTGAAAAATCACAAATAAAAGAGATAAGACGAAACGTTGCATTTTTAATGACAGTTTGATCATTGTTTTATTTTTGTCCTAATTCTCGTGAACTAATTTCCGTAATATATAAGACACTCTTTGGTATTTTTGATTTGAAACTCTTTAGCGAGAGTAATGAGCCTGAATGACTTCGACATGGAATTCAAACATGAAATACTCATTTAACGTGAAAAACTTAGTCATTGACAACGAAGACAAAAGAAGTTTCACTTCAACCATGCGCTTATGTAGGCGAAGGACAAATCAATTTTTTTCTCTTTTCATCGTTTTTAATACAAAAAGGCATATCGTAAGACGCGTTCTTACGATTCGAATTTAGTTGATCAACTAAAATTGATTTAACTTTTTGTTCACACGTATCAACGTAAATAGAAGCGAAAATGGCGCCAAATATAATTGTTTTTGAGGGTATAGTAACCATTTGTATATTTTTGAGGGCAAAACTTAAAAAAAGTTGAAAAACACAAGGTTTGAGTTTCTGTGGACGGTTACTGAATAAATAATTAATATCAAACGAATTTCGGCTTTTCCCTTAATTAAGTCCATTTCTTATTCACATAACAATTAAGCCGCAGCTTTGCTGTCTGATATATTTTCACTACTTAATTGTTATGTGAATAAGATATGGACTTAATAGAACGATCCGACAGTCCAAACCAACGGATAGACGACTGAGAAATTGACTTGAAACAAATTGACCTAGAACACAGAAGAACAAAGCGAATTATCTAGAACATTACTTATGGTCTAAAAGATCAAATAAAGCAGAATAAGGTATAGGGTCATTATCCGAATTCAAAAGCTTGGTACCATCGCACTTAGCAATGTATATGCTTTCAAAGCTATCTAAATGATGGGTCGTACTTACCGCCTTTACCAAAGAAGGTAAGAAGTAACTATATTTTATTTTGTTTTTATTCCAACCACAGTGCATATATATATATATATATATATTATAGCAATTGCTTTTGCTCTGAAAGACCCGAATTTAAACGGTTGCGCGGCTAGCTACCGACGGCGCGGGGTCATGGGTCGAAAAACAAAAATTATTTTCTAGTTACGATCGCACTTGTTTTTATGAAAGCAGCCCTAAAATTTACGTACAGGAAAAGCCCTTAATGGGCAATAAAAAACCCAACCACCTACCACTCGACACTTAGGACAACACAAAAAGTGAACGCACACAATGAATCGTGTGTCAAAATAATTTAATTTAAATTTAAAGTCACCTCTACACTAGTATCACCTAACCAGAGACGGACCTCGTTGGAAGATTACTTAGTGGGCCAGATACCGACCGAGAGATCAAAGGGCGCCAGAACTTATAGGGCCACACTGCGTAAGTCTCAGGTCGTCCAAGCTGAGACGCGAGAGTGGTCACAGTTAGGGATAATTCAAAAAAGGATAACCACGTTGGCCAAAAGAGATCCGAAAAATATTCCGGAACAGAATCCAGAACCACAATCACAGTTATATTAAATCCCAGGCCTAACGCTGTTACTTTCTTAGCAAGATAAACAGAAAAAAATCAGAGGTGATTTCAATGGCCAAAACCACACGATAACTTAACATAAAATACTAACAAAACAATAGATTCCGAACACAATATCGGGACACACGGTATTCGAGATACAAAAAAATAAAAGCGGCACTGTAATCACAGGCCTCACGGAACTTCCAACAATCGAGACAAAAATCCTAATTCAATAGGCCTCGAAGCCTCACAACAACCTACTTATTCAATCGCAAAGCGTAGCGTGACGTTAGCGAGCGATAGTGAAACGATAACCTAACAATAGCGAAATTCTCAACAAAAACTCTTCATAAATAATGAATCGATACGGAACGATAACGAATTTCACATAATTAATTTTTAACCATTATTTCACACTTAATCCGGGCCTGTGCAGAAATTCCGGAGCCTGAAAAGAAAATACATAGCATACGAGAGACATAAACACTTTAAAATCGCGAGACTAGCGACGTGGAATTCAAACTTAATTCGTAATAAGATTCAAAATATTCCATAAAATTCCCAATGTAGTGCAAGAAATCCTACAGGAATACAATCGACGCAACATTAATCATTTTAATTCTGACGTAAATATCTAAAATTTATCCAGTACTACGCAAAGTGGTCGACATTCAGAAATGTAAAATGTTCATAAAATATTAGATTTGATCCTTTAATATTTTCGGGATATATTGTAGTACCATATCTATCCCACTGAAATAAACACTTGATAATATTCTGGGATACTTTATGCGTCGTCACTTATGGTAGCGAATATTAAAAATTTCGGAATAATTGCACAATCTTCAAAATTTCTGGAACAAATTAAATTATTCCCGTATTCCAGAATCAACACAACCACACGGAAATCCAAAAGCAGCAACTTATAATCCCTACTAGGAGAAGCGCTTGGCTCCTTTATGGTTTATGGTTTGCACGGTTAGCTAACTATATCCAATAACAACAATCCAACAATGGAAATACGGAAGATAAATCAATTTTCGGGAATTAGGAAAACTAGGAAGGTCGACCAATACAGGAATCGAAGCAGGAAACAACTCAGAATCCAAACTCCAAACCAAAAACAATATAGCTCCAAAACGAAAAGCACAAATCCAACTCCAAAATCCCAAAATAAAAAGTCTTTTATTCGCTAGAATATTCAATCATTTTATTCTAATTGTTTTAACAGCTCGATGTGCCTGATACGGTCGCCAGACCTCGTCTGTCGACGTGCGAGTCTTATCCGTTCACGACGAACCACAACATCAACGAGCTCACTTTTATCTCAACTCAAAACATCTATTCGTCTCCCGCACTTATAGAGATGATAGGTCGCCAATCATGTATATTTCTGTTTGGTTTCGCCTGCCTCGTTCGCAGTCGCTGACTAGTCTGCTATGACGTCACGTCGTTTTTATCGCAGTACCTTTTTAAAGGCGGATTCACACTAGACAAGCAAGATTTTCGAAAAGTCGTTACTGTGTTTCGGGGTTTTTCTAAAACTTCTCGGGAGCATTCCAGGATGCTTTGCCCCGCTTTTACGTCGAATTTGGACATGGCACAATATATATATATATATATATATATATATATATATATATATATATATATATATATTAACAATCATGTTTGTGACACAGTTCTAAATTTTAGCATCACACTTTCAGACCACTTGAAGTCCGTTTTTTTAAACTATTTACCTATATCTAAAAATTAAACACATGCACGCGTGGAGTGGCCAGTTGAAAGCGAACTTGACGGCCAACTGAAGTTTACACGTTTCAAGGCAAGTTTTAACTTGAAAGCAAATAGCGGATGACTCATCACTTGAACGATAAAGTTAAACTTTTCTTGATCCACTAAAACTTGATCAACTCTATTTAAACTAGTTTAAATAGAGTTGATTAAGTTTTGTGGAATTAGTTGATCAACAGAAATAAAAGTAAGTATAGGTTCACAACCTCACACGGTCATTTTCGTTCAATTTTAGTTGATCAACTAAATTCGGATCGTAAGAACGCGCCTTTAGAATTAGCCGGAACCTTTTTGCCTTAACGACGACAGTTTTCACAAGCACTAGATACAATATCTTATACAATATCTTATATTACAGAAGTTTTTTTTTACTTACAATGAATTTGTATTAAAATATCGTTGCTTCTAATTCAGTTCTCGGAAAATGATTATCTGCAAGCTCAGTTAAGTTATCCGTATGTTATAAACATCGTATAGCGTTAGACTGTGGCTGAATTTTCATAGACATGATTAGTGTAAATTTCAATATCGCATAATGTTACATTGCCCTTAACCCGTGTAGAAGATCTATGGACTATGTGCTCCCTTCTATTGCGTCATAATTTATAAGGCGCATTCCACTGAAGTAGACATAACCTACATTACTTCAAATTGTAGGTAAATACCTACGTTGGAGCCAGTTTTAATGGCCAGATACATCGTACAAGATTATCAGTTTATACTGTTGGTAAGAGTGTCACGCATAAACGACTGAACCTATTTTGCCTAAACAATTGGTTGATTCAATTTATACTTTTGAAATATACTCTAATATTTTTATTATGAGTTAAAGTTATAAACGAAAGTTAACTAAATTGGTATCAGTGTTCCTACTCACTGATTTTGTAGCAAACATGTAGGTGTATATTTAATAGCTTATAATATTAATTTTTACTATTGAATTATCTAGTATGTATTTAGAAAAAAATACAATATTGTTAAAAAAAACTATATACCTAGTTGAAAAATAAAAAATGTTTCTAGTTTATGACAGAATATTATGTAAAAAAAATCACCCCATATGAAGATCGAGAATTATTAAAGTAGTTATGAAATATTTATTTGTTTAGTGTACCTGCCTACTTTAACAATCAAATATTTTGTTTGTCTATTATAATAGTTATGTTTTTTTTTATATTTTTACCTAACTTTTAGCAATTTAAATAGACTGTTGAATATTAAAATTCACTCATTGCAAACCGGGTAATGTTCAGTAGAAAAACGGATGTATAATTATTTCTGCCTTCCATTAATCAAAGTTACATTATTTCCACTGAGCAACCATTATTTCTATCAAACATATATTTTTCCACTGAACATACATTATTTCCACGGCTCGTGAGCATTATTGCCACCTAAGTTGAACTTGCAACAAGCCGTGAGGTGGGTCGTTTATTAAGACTAAAGTGCGACCCTTGAGGTCCACACGACGAACTTCCCAGTTTGATAAATATTTAATAATAATAATTAAATTAGATATTATACAGAAAAGTAATCATTTTACTCATTAAAACATAATTATTATTTACTTTTAACAATAATTAAAAAAAAAAACAGCTGAACCGATTTTTATAAAATTTATGTCGGATCAAAATGACGTTAACACGCCTCGATTGACACCATTACGTTGTCGATATAATTTTTTATTCGCGAGATATTGTGTAAAATCTACTTGTTTGGAGTTTATTTCGTTAAGAAAAAAGAACGACTGAACCGATTTTGAAAAAATTTCTTTCAAATCATATTTACGTTACGCGTCGATTGGCACCCTAACGTAGTCGATATCATTTTTCATTCTCGAGATTTCGTTTTAGAAAGAAATGGACACATACGTACGTACGTCGTACACACACACTGACATCTTTCTAAAAATAGTGTAAAAATAGTGTAGTGACCTTGAAACATAAAAGTTTGTTATACATTTTGATTTCGATTTTCGGACCCATTACAATAACTTCCAATGGGAAGTTAAAAAACGTATTATACCGTGTAGAATATTTATACAGTAATCATTTTATACTAGAGTCGTGCAGTTGCAAAATTCGATTTTGTGACGTCACGTCCTAATTTGATCTAATTGGACTAGGTAATCTTATTTTATTTCTTTAAAATTAAACACTTGAGAATTAAAATTCTAATAACAATTTCTATTATACCGCAAATTTTAATTGAGACCGTTTTATTTCTAATAGGAATCTCCCTCCTGTCGACGGACGATAATTCGAAACACGCCAATGCACAATCCCTCTGACCTTTCTAATAAATTTGCACCTTTTTTTTGACACCGGTCTGTAGGTAATAGGCAAAACAGTGATTGTTTCTCAAAACCTTACCCCACTTTTATATTCATTGGATTCACTCCACGCGTTCAATATTGCCAACGCGCTGTGCGGATGTTTTTGCCACAGTTCAAGTGGTTCCAGTGTTCGCTTTTGTTTGCTTAACAACAACAAATGATTTCGGTGTTTCTCTTTTTAGTGATTTCATCTGTTCACATAATGTATAGGCCTGATTTATTATTACCATTAAGAAACATAATATGTTTCTTACAAAACATAAATTGCCTACGAATATTGACGGTCGATTTTGTAGAAAAATGATAAATAGAAAATATAAATAATATATTTTATGTGGCAAATATAATATCTATTCGCTTCGATTTTTTGAAATTTTGCTAGTAGGGCCTATGTATTACTGAATATACAGGGTGTCCGGATTTCAAGTGTACATAGGACATTTACATGGAAAAATGGTTTTTCTCAATTTCCTGCTTTCCTATACATTTTACAGAAAAAACATATTTGGCAAAAATGAAAGGATTTCATGTGTATTTTTTTTAAGATTTTTTATTTTATTTTTTTTTTGAAATTTGTATTTTAACTCTACCATCGTAATTAATGCCTTAAATATCCTGACTATAATACTCATAATAACTATTTTGCCAATTTTATTAATAGATTACGTTGATAAAAACAGAATACAAATTTAAAAAATTTAAAAACCTATTTTTTCAAACTTTTTAAAAAAATTTTTTACCAACGTAAGCTGTAGCTAAAATTTACCTAAAAATTATTATGAATATTTGTTAGAATACGCTTCCTTACTAATGATAATTTCATACATAGGGTGTACATAATAGGAAATTATTTTGTATTTTGACTCATATTCATAATAAATTTTGAATAAAAGTTAAAAAAATTTGAAAAAAAATAGTTTTTTTTTTAATTTTGTTTTCTGACTTTAACAACGTAATCTATGGATAAAATTGACAAAAAAGTTTTTATGAGTATTAGTCAGGATATTGAAGGTATTAATTACGATGGTAGAGTGAAAATACAAATTTTCAAAAAAAAAAAAAAAAAAAAAACTTAAAAAATACTATCTTATTCTACATATGAATTCCTTTCATTTTTGCTAAGTATGTATTTTCTGTAAAATGTATAAGAACGCAGGAAATCGAGAAAAACCATTTTCCCATGTAAATATCCTATGCACACTTGAAATCCTGACACCCTTATTAAATTAAAGAAATGTAAAAGCCGCGTCTTGTGTATCTTGAAATTTCGAAAACGGTATGAGGTATGAAATATGAAATGGTTTAAATTAGGATAAATATACGTCATATGTAGGCCCCAACAACATACCAGTCTAACGTTTAAAAATATGTATTTCAAAGCCTACTGGTAAAAAATGGCGAAAAGATGCTGGCGCCTGTATTTTCTAAACAAATGGTATGAAAACAAATGAAAGGGAAGAAAGAGTTTCTACGGCAAGCTTCACTTTAATCATTTAGCATAATTGAACATAAAGACAATAATGATCTCAATGCTTCATTACATTTGCTTCAGCACAACTTCCAGGGTGCATTTGAAATTATTCAAAAGCTTATAAAAGAGCAATTTCCACAAATTTCATTGAATTAATCGAGTGGGGACATACAGACAAAGTGCTTTGATTACCTTCATTAACTCTAGAAACGATTCATTTGTTTTATTCCGTGGAATGTTTTGTTTTTGTAATTGAATTGACTTATATGCATTTGGTAAAGTTAAAAGTGGAAATAACTTTCCACTTTCAACTTTACCAAATGCATTACTTTCAGAGATTTAACTCTCAGATATAAACTGAATATTAGGCACGGATAACCTTTCTATGTTTGTAAAGAACAAACTGTTTAGCATATTTTTGTCTATAGCGGTACTTAACAACAGTCTGTTTAATCGTTCTTTTACTTTCGCAAGTACCTATTTCATGCAGGTAGAGCAGTACCCAGTATAAAAACCTTGGTAGTAATGCGTATGCGAAAGTCTAAGTATCTAAGAAATTATTCATTCTAAAAAAGAATAATAAAAATGATAATAATAATGTGTTTAAAGTAGTTTCCTTGGCACTGTCAACGCTAAAAGTTGTGGGTAAAAGTATGTACCGGGGTTTGTACTCTCTTCGTCACCGAGATCATGCATGGCAACATTGCGTGTTTCAATCTGTTTTCTATAGTCAGTTATAGTTGACTGAGTAACATTATCCATTATGCACAGCTTTCCAACTTATTTTTGTTCTTGACTATATAGGGAGCAATAAACAACATTCTCCAATTTTTAGCGATAGTATTTTTATAAATAAATGGTCAAATATTTTAAAATGTTTACAGATGTTTTTTTGTTTATTCCGTATTTATCGTGCAAATTTTATGGTAAAAAATGCGTATCTGGCATTTACTCAACATGGGGAATGTGTGTAAAGAACGTGACTTTGAAAGTGAATATATCGATTTGAAATGGTCAATATTATTGTATGAGCAAGATTGTCCAATCTGTGAAAATTTAAACAATTTCTTGTTAATTTGCCTTCCCGAGACAATTACATTTTATTTAATAATATCTATTATTTGCGAAAATACTTCTGCGAAAAAATGAACGAAGTTGTTAAAATTACAAATAAAAATATTTTAAATTTTTGCGAAACATTTAGCTGACAATTTTATTAGCAAATAGGTATATTTGTAAATATTTGTTATTATATTTTGTTTTCAGAAATTTCGTTTGAAAGAGTATTTCAATTTGAACAGAATTCCAAAGTCTGAATATTCTAATGTGGTTTACGTCTCCCATGTTCTTTTCTTCTCTTTGATTCTTGCTGCAAGAAGTGATTTAAAACTTCTTTCTTTTACTAATCCGTTAGTTCGAAAAGAAAATTATAGGGACTTGAATGCTCTACAAAAAAAGGTCTTTACCTTTTTTGTCATAGCATCAACGAACTCGCAAGATAGTGGCTTTCGCATAATCTTTTAGACCGCGTCAACTTCTTGAAACACTCAAGGGACACCCCCGAACAAAAAAAAACTGATCTACGCGATCTATGAATTACGAACCTATGTTTTTGGATAGTTTTACTGCACTAAAGTAGTACTTTAGTTCACACAGAAACACCACAAATTTTATTGTTCGGTCAGAAATACGGTTCAAAAGATAGCAGGGGGGACATTCAATTTGAACTGTACTTAAATTAAAAATTTAAATTAAAAATTTTAATTTTAAATTAAAAATTTAGTTAATTCAAATTGGCAAAACTTGCCGTTTGCACAGTTTAAAGCAAAAGTTATCCACGCCTACTAAAGATTCCTCGTTTTATGTGTAAGGAAACTTTCGCTCTTTGTCGAGAAAATTCAATTTTCTACTAACTAATTATATAGTTATAATATTGTAACTGTATAATGAACTACGGTTATGAAAATTTCCTGCTGCTTTTATTATTATAATTCTGTTTATATTAGAGAACTTACGGAGAATTATAATGATTCACAAACATGTTTTTTATGGTTTATTGGTCTCTACATCTACTGACATAATCACTAATCAGCCATGCCATATGTTATTATGTTAATTTCACTAATATATAATTTTTAAAGAAACTCGTTTTCTAGGGGTATTTTTGAATTCTGAATAACTTTTTGGTATATATCAAACCTGAAGCAAGAAACTGAAATTTCGCATTAAGTGTAATAATAGTAAGCTGGTGAATTGACATAATATTAAAATTAATTTGAATGCACTAAAAGATGCGGCTTGGAAAGTGACAACAGGTGAGTTCATGAAAAGTAAAACATGTTGTATATTATATCATATACAGGGTGATTCCAAAGTTGACGTTATCCTTTCACCAGCGAATAGGGCTTCAACAAATAAGATTTTTTTTCTTTTGGCGCTTTTTCGAAATGTCAACATCAACGGAGATACAGGGTGTCAAAGTTTTATTTAAAAAATTAAAATTTATTAATAACTGCCAAACCACATGAGATATTTAAGAAAAATTTTGTAGGTGTCAATACGTGGGAGGGAAATTCTTCAATAAATAAAATATTTTTGGGTTGACCAGTGGCGCGCGTAGAAAAAAGTTGTTTAATGTTTTTGAGAAAAAAATGGTACGCCACTGATTTTTCTAAAAATAAAAATTATTATTGATTTCCTTGTTTTCGAGTAAAAAAATAAAAACTGTTTTAATGGGCACCTAAAAAATGCTGTTTTAATTTGAAATTGAGCTCATTTTGAACATATTATTTAAGTTAAATTAAGTTTTGAATACATATTATATTTTATTTTTTTACAAAATTTTTCTTAAGTATCTCAAGTGGTTTGGCAGTTGTTAATAAATTTTAATTTTTTAAATAAAACGTTGACATCCTGTATCTCCGTTGATGTTGATATTTCGAAAAAGCGCCAAAGGAAAAAAATCTTATTTGTTGAAGCCCTATTCGCTGGTGAAAGGATAACGTCAACTTTGGAATCACCCTGTATACACTATGCAATCTGTATAAGCACTTTTGCTACAAATTTGCGTCGCATCGCATGAGAATGGTGGACGAATGGAAATTATAATGGAAATACGGAAATGGGTGTTTTGTAAGTAAGCAATATAAATACCCGTACATCCACCGTTAATGTCCGAGATTCTGCAGTTAACTCCCGTCCTTCCACCATTAAGTTCTGTTCTTCCACCATCTGTAATCATTTTTATAAGCAAGAAATGTTTACTGTTTATTTAACGCCATAATGTTAAGTAAAATTTAATCGAAGTTTAAAAATTTAGCAAAACATGCTTTTTTATTCATATTTATCAAAGGGATTTGTATTGTCAGAATTATAATAATGACTACTCCTTTTAAATACTGCAAATAACATAATTGAGTAAACTAAAGTTTATAATCACATAACGGCGCATATAGCCTAGTTGCTGCGCGTCTTAAAAATAAAAAAAAAAAAAACTATTAAGTATTGTACATCATAATAGCACGATATATGAAATTACACACGAAAAGGGCTAGTAGCTCTAAAACGCTTACAATAATTTGCTTTATATAAGAAACTAATTGACATTTAGTCATGTCACTGTGACTGACGACTCAGCCAGTGCGATTCTGGAAGTTTCGGGTTTGAGTCCCGACGGTGACAGGTGTAAATAATGTTATTCCTGATATTGCATTGTAGAGTGACGTCAACAATGGGTGTTTCTTAACAGTAATACTCTATTCTTATTCAGGGTTTTAAATGTAGTATAATTTGACAAGATAGTTAATAAAAAAAAATTAAATTATAACATATAGAACAAAAGAAAGTTTTTCGAAGTAATTTTTCAAGAAATTTTGAATTAAAGAATCTATGAAAATATTAAATATACTACTACTCCGAAATTTAAAATTTGCGATTTTTTAAAAATTAAAAAACAAGAAAGTTATAAAATAACTATTTCATTACACCGAAGAATAAAATACAGTACATTTGTTGGTGTATTATAAATTCAGGTGTAAACATATTTTGTTTTTGTAGAAAATTTCATTTCGCTGCAGTTAAGTTGTGTACATTAATCTTTTTGAACTACAGGTCATGAAAAGCATAGGTATTATATATACATGTATTTTTGGGACAAATTGAAATCCAGATCGCAACAGAAAACTTTAGCAATTGCTAATATGAAACTTTATCTGATTCTTAGTTTATAGTAATGTTTACAAAGCGAAGTTAAGGTGGTTTGAAAGGTCAGCCATCAAGAAAATAAAAATATCTTTTCAGAGAATTATTTTAATATTTTTTAACAAATAGAATGAACACTAAATCAATTTAATAAACAAATAATGAAAATTACCTAAACACCCTTTACTACTGCCGTATTACCTACTTTTTTTAACAAATTTGACAATTCCTCACTTATGGAGTTGGAATGGTTAAAATAAAAGCTGAGAATTTGATTATAATGAAAAATTCCTTACCCTCCATTGTTTAAATGTAGATACTTTGCCAAAATTGTTTTTAAAAATTTGAATTTTAATTATATTTTTTTATCTAAACACGTTTCCTTGCTAATCTTCACATTTTTTCTAAAAAGTTTAAGAATTTTTCTGAATACAATATTTCCCACAAACGTACAATCATTTATATTGATATTCCTTTGCTTCTTTGTATGCATTTCATATTTTACAAAAGCACAGTCTAAGCAATTCTTGTGTTTTGTTACTTCACTTTAACATATGAGAATTGTCCCTGACGTGGATCGGACGGTGCCGATTTTCGGATAGACGTACTATCAGTCTGGTAGTGGCACCCTTTTTTCCAGTTAATTTAACTTATATGCGACCACAATCAATGCCGGTTGGCTACCTTTTATAGCCAGGAATCAACTCATATCGGTGCTTCCCAACTTTTTTTCTGTGGTGATTTTTTCTATAATTTAATCTTCAGTGGAATTCGTGAGAAATAAATAAATAAATGAATTCAGTAAAACTTATTAAATATAGAAACCACGATGTTCTAGAAATTCCTTATGCCTCAAAAATAAAGTTTTTCAGTCTTTTCTACAGACTTCTCTATAAAACGTGTGATTTCTGAAACACGGAAACTTGTAGATGTAATCGGAACCCGAGATGTAATATGATAATAGTAACTTAATATCTTTAAAGGTGTGCGAGTATATTTGAAAAAACGTGTTACGCTCAAATAGAAAAAATATTCGAAAAAATTCAAGTTAAGAAATAAAAAAATTAAACAAATTTTTGTTGGCTGCTTGATCTGAAAAAATAAGGCCGACGTGACTCAAAGTGTTTCAAATTAGAGGATTTTCCTCTGAGAAGTGAGTCCATCATTTCATAAATACTCGATTTTATTGAATACTATTAAAATCATTTTTCAGAGATCAGGTATAAAGTCATATTCTTTTCATAATATTAGATTTGACGCAAAAATCGAGTAGGATATTTATTATATATTCGACAGAACTCGAAAAGAACAGTCTATACACGTATTAATATTTTATTTATAATGATTAATAATTTGGCGTTTCCATTACAAGCCCCCGTTTCTCAAGTTCTAATCTGAAAACTGGTAAAAGTATCAATTGGATTTCTAATTTCTAATTAAAAAATAACAATTTGAAAATACGAATTGATACTGGGCCCAAATAACCTTGACTGCTGGTGACCTTAATAATAATAAAAAAAAAATATATGGCGTTTAAAAATAGCTGAGATATTAGAGATGCCGTTGTTTATGTAGCGTTTAAGAATGGGGAAGTATCGATTGGATTACCAGTTTAATTGTCATAAAAAATAGTACACAACTGAAAATATGATTTGATACGGGGTTTAAAAGCGAGACCCAAAATTAAGGAAAGCAATTTACATACTTATTTTGAAAATTAAATAAAATGCATTAAAATGTTCCAGAGTTATTCAAGCCATCCTGAAAATCGATTGAAAACTACTGACCTACATTCGCTTACGTAGCTGTCCTATTGTAGCTTTTTATGTACTATCATGCTTTGAATTTTTAGTAAATAAAGCTGATTATGCAATTTTTGAAAAGCTTCGTTTTGTAGAAAAAGCACTTTTGGAAACTTTGTTTAATGTTAAACTATATGAGCTCTTTTACTACAGTCAATAGCGTTATAAAAATATACATTAAAAACCTAATAGGGTGAAAGAGACTGTGTAAATAAAATATATATATTACTGTTTCCTAATAGAACTGATTGCCAGAAACACAATGGTGTATATTTCATTTTAATACGTTAAGTATTTACGGAGATTGTTTTTTGTTGTATGTGCGCACACTCCTGAGGTCTAATTATTACAAGTTCAGGGTTGTGCGAGACATCTATGATCTTATACTAATAAGATGTTCAATAATATTAATTAAACGCGTTGTTTTTACTTAACTAACACGTTTTTATTGAAAATGATATTTTTACATTTCACTGTTCCCTAGTCGTCGTAAGACTGCTAGGCTTTTTTGTTACAACATATTTTATCGACTTAGACAGTATAAGGTGTGTATAAATATTCTTACAGTTCTCATTGCTAAATATTGAGTAGTTGCCTTAGGGGCGTATATTATTTTGGCAATTGGTATAATCAGAGAATATATTGAAAAGTGTACTGCGATTTTAATCCTTAAAGTTTTCTTTAAGTCCCGTCTTAGCAATATAACTAATTGGGGTACGAAGGATTACAATAGGCTCCGTTTATGACGAGTTGTGTTTACAACTAGTATTTGCAACTATTGGTACCCTTCACAATTATTATCTTTCTAAAATTTCCAGAACAAATACGAGTACAATAAAATTAAGAAAAATCGCAGGATAGTGGACAAAATATTTGATTTATTAAATGTACAACGTTTCGTCTATAGATTTAGAATTTTTCAATAAATACATAAAAATGACATTATTTATGGAAATTAATATTAATTACTAACCATAGCACTTAAGATAAGATAGGGTACATAAGACAAAAACATGGTAACATGGTAACAAATTATGTTGACTATAAATTTTAACAATCAATAATAATAATAATACAAATGTTAGTATAATTTCATAACATAATTGTACTGACTACTTAAATTTTGAGTGTCTGTTCTATAATTGATTGAATAGTTTTTTCTAATAAAACACATTTCACTGATATTGCGTTTCTTCCAATTTGACTCTTTATCTAATATTTGAACTTCATTGAAAAGAAATTTATGCCCAGTGTCGAAATGATGAGATGACAACGCCGTCTTATTATCACTTAATAAGTTTATGTTTCTACAGTCCATTTTGTGCTGATAAATTCTATTTTTTTAGTAACTGTTTTGTTTGTCCCACATAGCACTTATTACATTCACAAGGTATTTTATAAATAATATTAGATTGATGTGAGATAGGCGTCTTATCTTTGAGTCTTGTGAATAACTTATCCAATTTATTTAAGTTATAAAACACCAACTTAATATTTGTGTTAGAAAATAATCTGTTGATCTTATAGGACAAGTTCTTCACAAATGGAAATCTAACATAATTCTTGGTAGACTTAGTTCTGTCATCCACAGTATCCAACGTGTTATTTAGGTGATTTTGGTCTTCTATAAACTTATTAACGCATTGATGTATAAAGTTGACAGGGTAATTATTAGCTTTTAAGATATTTTCAACTTTCTTAAAATTGTCCTTATGGCTTAAGTCTTGGTGACTTAATTTTGTTACCCTGTGTAACAAGCTTTTTATAACACTAATTTTCTGCTGTACTGGATGGTTTAATCGAAAATTCAGAAGCCTGCCTGAATGGGAAGGTTTCATATACCAATTCGTTTTTAATTCTCCCGAAGCTGAGCGTGTTACTAAGGTGTCCAAAAATGGAATTGATTTATCAACTTCTTTCTCCATAGTGAATTGAATCTTTTCATTAAACTGATTAAACCTTTGTAATAAATCATCAATTTTATTTTCGGGAACTGCAATAAAAGTGTCATCCACGTAAACCTTTAGTATCGGAATTTTATATGGTAAAGTTTCCAGTACTTTGGAAACAACGTAATCCATCACGATGTTAGCTTAAACTGGACTTGCTGGGTTTCTCATTGCGCTGCAGTCAAGTTGAAGGTAAACATTGTTATTGTAGCTAAAATAACTTGTGTCAAAACAAAAACAAATAAGTTCAAAGAGCAAATCAAAAGTCATGTTGATTTTCTTTGACCACGTGAGCCAATTTTCTTTAACAATTTTTAAGACCAATTCTTTAGGTATATTAGTGAAAAGGGAGGTTACATCTAATGACACCAGATTATAATTCGGACCCAACTCCTTTAATTGTTGGGTCCGAATTCTAGGTTTAATATCCTTCTTGAAAAATCCTTACTAAGTTTTTCAGCTTCTTTTTTGAACGGGTGTAATTCACATAACATCGAATCAATACTTTTGTGATTATTGGTTATGTGCTTGGGGTAATGTTACCAACATGGTAACATTACCCCAAGCACAGACTGACCTGTGAGCCGCCAAGGAGGACACTTCGACCGCTGCCACATCGCCTTTGAGAATGTCTACCGCAGTTGTAGACGAAACGTCAGGTAGAAATACCACCGGACCACGGCCTACAAGCCCGGAAACCATGAAGACTTGGAACAATGCCGGCCGTGAAAGCTTGCACACTTGGATAATAACATTTATACAACAGCTGTTCTTTGTTTTTGGCGTCCCTGAGTCCTGAGTATCGTTTGTCGCCAATTATTGCTCATTGCTCTGTTTATGTTTTGATTTCAATATGCGATTTATGATTTTAGTGCGATAGAGATAATAATTTTTCCAGAAATATAATGTATTTTTTTTCAATCATTTAACAAATAACAATAGTTATGCTATTTGTTATGACTGCCCAGCATTGTTTGATTTAAAAATTGTTGGGAAACCAGTGTAGTGAGGGCCGTGACTATTTCGATCTCGGCAGACTGCCGGATCTTTGTAAAAATCCAAAAAACAGCGAAATTTTGGACCTTTTTCAGTTTTTATTAATTTTAACTATTCGAATAGAAGTTTAAATGAATATTCGAATACTTTAATTTGAAAAATTCCGAGCCCTATTATAAACAACAAACAAAACAAACTTCAACAATGCGTTGAAATCGATCAGAGCTAATTTACTTTCAATTTATGGACTACTGATAGATTAAACAAATTATTATACTTTTAAATCATACCTGAAAGATTCATTTTTTCGCCAGTATCTCTCCACAAAAGACCTTTCACGTCCCTGTTGTGGTATCTTAAATCTTTTATCCCAAATAGGAGGATTTTCACGTATTAGATCAATTAAAAGTGATTTGTCCATACTCACATTATTGATATTTAAACACGTCTTTAAATAAAATGGTAATAATAGCTAGCATAAATTTAGGATACACAACACTGTTTGTTGAAAACTGTCAAATGTACGGCCGTAGTCTGACGAAAATATCAAACATCGTCCGACCGTCGGAACGTGTCTGTTGCAATCTGACATCTGGCGCGGTCTGAAGTGATAACTGTAGCCACTTCAATAAGGTTACTGGTGTTTGTTCACATCCGACAATACGGATCTGATCTGGTCGGAAACGGCGTCAATGTAGCGGGTAGCCTCAGCCTTACGATTTTGATGAAATTTACAGAATGGGGATTTTTCGGGGCGAGAAATCGATCTAGGTAGGAATTTTGGTTCCACAGGGGAGCAATTAAAAAAAAGGTGTTTTTTATTTATTATAACTCGCTCAATTAAAGTCAGATTGATTCGAAGTCTATTTTTACATAGATTTTATATAATATATCACAAGTGTTAAAATTGTAAATGAACAATAATATAAGAAGTGCCTTGCACAATATGCAAATAATGATACACTTCTGGCGCCGCGGGTCTGTGTAAAAACACATCGATTTTTAAAAACTATTGTTAAGATACATACAAAAAAGTTTTGCGTATCTAAAAATTGGCACGGCGGCCCAAAGGGCTGCACTTCTAGCGCCGCAGGCATGTATATCAAAACACATCAATTTTTAAAAACTATCGTAAAGATACATGCAAAAAAAGTTTTGCGCAGGTTATAGTCTGACGTTTGTTATTAAAAGAATCGATTTTTTCAGTAGGTACCTATACAAAAAAAAATATTTGAAATTTACTGGATGTTGTTAAGATGACACATCACAGAGAAAAATTACTTCGATAAAGTTGATATTTAGTATCAATGCTTAAAATTGGATAATAATAATAATAATAATAATAATAATTTAACATTTTTTTTAAAGCCATAGATAAATTGCTAAAAATTATTTAAAATGTATAAAAATTTAAAAAATATCACGTGAGTTCAAAACGCGCCAGGAATGTTTGTGACGTCGTTATGTTAAAATTTGTGTGCATTTGTTGGTATTTGTGTATGTGTATTACACATACTATCAAAAATAATAAGTTTTTAACTTGGTAACCATGGATACAGTAACCATAGATAACATAATGACGTCACACGCGTTCGGATTCTTTCGGCGCGTCATCGGAACTGAGTTTAAAAATTAATTTTTATTTTAAATATAACTTTTTAATTAGTAAGCAAAAAAATTATATAAAAACAGTTTTTTCTATAAAATTTGTATGTGGTCTTTCCATTTAAATAAAAAAAAAAATTCAACAGACTTATAAGTTTTAATGACGCATATAGCCTAGTAGCTGCGCGTCTTATTAAAAAAAAAAAATTCATTCAAAAACCCAATTATACTCGTTTTACAAATATTTTAACAAATTCTACACCATATAACAGAAAAAATTATCTTACATTGAATAGTCAACTTTAAATTATTGTTTTATAGATAACAATTCTGCATGAAAAGCGTGCTCAAAGACTTTTAGATTGATAGCAGCTTTGAAGTTTTGAACTATAGATCAATCTAGCAGGATTTTGATTCTCATAAAATCCGTCATTATGCATTCTCCAGCGAAAGTTGAATTTGAAGGATTATTAATTATTTTAGAATATTCTTGTTTTTGTTATTTTACAAATTATAAATTCTATCATAATAGTGTTGCTGAACATTTTTATTTATTTGTATTTTGTTTTTTTTATTATAAAAAATACAAGTATGTGCACTCATAACCTCTGCCTTAAGGATTGCTTAAATCGTTGGGGTGGCATTATAATGTAATAATCTTTCTGCAAATAACGTGAAGTAAATTCACGTATACTACCCTGTTTTTCTAAATTTGGAGATTTTTCCCTAATTTGAAAACTTTGATTGGCCCAACGCAGTATAATAAACGTGTCGGCCTACGTTTGTTATACTGCGTTTAGGTCAATCAGTTTTCAAATTAAGGAAAAATCTCTAAATCTAAGGAAAACAAAATACAAAGTATATTTAAAATGAAAGTACTTTTCTCTTAAATCTATAATTTTGAAAGTCATACAAGAAAGCGGTCATTAGAGCTTTACAAGAAAATGTTTCAAAAATAGAAAAATTATACCTATATTATGTTATAGTCTAGTTCACAAGTTGAAAAACGTGTTAATTCTTGCTACTGCTAGTTAAAATACATGTGATAGATTGGATTCGTAATGACGTCAAGAAAAATGTGTGAAAGTTTCAAACCCGCAGATAAAAAATTGCAAAAGTTATTAACAATTAAAGACTCCAAAAAAATGGGGATCAGTTTTTTGCAAAAAACTCGAAAACTATTAATATTTAAGAATTGAAACACAAATATTCTTAAAGAGGAGGAAATTTCCAAAAAAAAATTTTTTTTGCCATTTTGTATATTATAAAATATTATAATTTTTAAATAAAAACATTTTTCAAAAAAATTTTTTTAAAAAAACTTTTTAATAAAAAAATTTTTTTCTTAAAAATTTAAAAAAAAATGTTTTTATTTAAAAATCATAATATTTTATAATATACAAAATGACAAAAAAAATTTTCAAAAAAATGTAATTAGCCCATTTGTTTAAAAATTTAATATAAACAAATTGCGTTAAAAATTTTATTCTACTGTTATGTAATAGCTTCTTTATATCTAAAAATAGTGATAACAATAAATTTAAAAAAAAAAAATTTTTCGACCCCTTTTTTTAACTTTTTTATTTTTTTGTTGCTTACATAAGACATAATTCGTAGATTATAACAATTAAAAATATCGTAAGTTGATTATGTGATATTTAAATCACAAAAATGTGTCAATGCCAATTGTTATAATTTAACTTAATTTTGTGATAAAATTTACTGTCTGTTAGAAATTCAAACACTTTAATTAATAATTACACATTCAAGAACAGTAATTACTAATTGATCAATTAAATATACATATAGGGTTACCAGATTTATGGTTGGCGTGGAAACGTGCTAATTTAATGTTGAGTGATTATGCTTAAATTCACACTTGCGTTTACATCAACACATTCGAATAAAAGGTTGCAATTTAAATAACTTCATATTGTGTAGTTAACAGCGTTTTTATACCATTAAAAAAAATCTGAATGGCTGCAAAAAGGCTAAAAAGTAAATTGAAAACAAAAATATATACCACGCTACAGTTATACAGGGTGAGTTCGACCACCCGTATCAGTCGTTTTTTTCGAAAACGGTTATTCGTAGAGAGTTGTGTCAAAAATTTGTATTATAAAAGCCCTAATAAAGAATCGAATGGTGATAATTATTTTTCCGGGAAGGTCGGCTCCCCTATTAGTTTGCTTCAGAATGTCCAGAACTCTGGAATTATAAATGTAACGATAGGTCGAAAGTGGTATTGTTGAAAAGATCTTTAAAAAATAAGCAAGTTTTGTAGGAAATTTTTTTTTATTACTGCCACCCCTGTAAATTTCTATAAGTATAAATATAAATTATTATATGTTCAAAACTCCGGAATTTTAGAAAGCACGATAGGTTGAAAGTGGTGCTGTTGAAAAGCTCTTTAAAAAATAGGCAAGTTTTGTAGGAAAAATTATTTAATTAGTGCCACCCTTGTTAAGTAACAATCGTTTGAAATTATTAAATCAAAATTTCATAATAACGATCGAAGTCGACATTAAAAATCTAGCAACCTTAGACATTGTCACAAGTGTTCAAACTGTCTTCCATTTACTCTTTAATACATACTACTGAGCTCTTCTGGTTATACTGTGAGTGTACTTCTTCAGTGTTTAATGATCGATAGATTAGATTTTAAATGCGGACTTTTAAAAAGTTCGTTATTATGACATTTTAATTTAGTAATTTCAAACAAATACTACTTAACAGGGGTGGCAGTAATAAAAAAAATATCCGTACAAAACTTGCTAATTTTTAAAAGATCTTTTCAACAATACCACTTTTGACCTATCGTTACATTTATAATTCCGGAGTTCTGGACATTCTGGACATTCTGGAGCAAACTAATTGGGAAGCCGACCTTCCCGGAAAAAAATTATCACCATTCGATTCTTTATTAGGGCTTTTTTAATACAAATTTTTGACACAACTCTCTACGACTAACCGTTTTCGAAAAAAACGACTGATACGGGTGGTCGAATTCACCCTGTATATATAAATAAAACAAATAAATTAAAATAAATATAAAAACAACAAAAGACAAGTATGCAAAATACAATGCAAAAGTAAAATAGTTTACTTAATTGAACAAAGAAAATATTGGTGAAAACAAAATAAATACACTGACCTAATAAATATTCTATAAAAGCCTCTTTCAAATAAGCTGTTCAACTTTTTTTGTTGAGGCTCTAATGTTAGCGAAATTTATATTCGTTACTAATTTCTAGTAAGAAATTTTTTACAAAAAATTAGCAATAAATTATATCTTTATTATTTCGATATTCGTCTGAAAAGACCGATGTCATCAAAAATCTCCAAATTGGCCACGTGGTTAAAATCCAGTTCTACCCGATACTTTTATACCAGTGACACATTTCGAGATAGAGCTATAATATTATCTACATCAGTATATCGATACCATATCTTAAATAATACAATAATAGATCGATTATCGATACAACATTTGCTTAATATGTGTGTAGGGCGTCTCAAATTTGGAATTCGACATTGAATTTGGAAATGAATGTTCTAGAATCTAGACCTTTGCCACTACACCTCGTTCGTCGGTTGTGTTCAATAATAATTATTATACCGGGTGTTCACGTGAGAACTTTCCACGCATTTCATTGTTTTGCCTGCTGAATAAGAAATTGGAAAATTTGAGGGGTTGGATAATAATGAATCGATAGGAGGACACAACTTGACATAGATGTCGAATTGTTGCGCCGTCCCCCAGCATACAAAACTTTGTTATTTAAAGTAGCAACGTATATTTAAAGCATTTTTATTAAAATAATTAGGCTAAAGTATAAATGGTTTCTGAAATATCTGAGGTCAACGTTGGGGAAATAACAATTATTAATAGTTCTAATTTACCTTGTATGAGCTAAGGAAATTGCTGAAGCTGTTTCGTTGTTAATTATATGGTTATTTCTCCAAGCTTGACCTCATATATTTCAGAAACCATTCACTTTTAGCCTGGCTCTTACTTTATTATATGAAAAATGCTCAAAATGAGGTCCTTCTGAATCCGTCGTAAAAATATAGGGTAAAACTAAAATAACAAAGTTATGTGTTCTGCGGGGTGGTCGAGGACGGCGTAACGATTAAGTTGTGTTTCCATATGGATTATGTACCAACTCCCAAGTTTCCACTTCCCAACACAAAAGGCGAAATTTAAAATGCGAGGAAAATTTTCGCGTATTGGGATCCGTCAGATGGGTGGAGCTTAAAAAAAATGGCGCAGAGGGGGAAAATTTCATATACGGGGTATACTTTTGCGTGTAATTTTGTGATTTTCAGTGATAAGAAATGATAAAATATCTAAGTGCAATTTGTGATTGGGCCGGTACGAATCCTAAACAAAGGAATTTCGTTGAAGGAGAACGGATTCTCAAAGCCGAACATATTATCAAATGTCGGAAATATAACGAGAAAAATACATGAAAAATGAACTGTCAAAAGTAGTAATCTTTACGGCATATTGCTTAAAACATCAAAATTAAAAGAAAATCTCCACGAAATTAATCATCCGTTCAATGCTCCTTTAAGGCTGGGTTATGTGAATAATGTAAACACATAACTGCAACATAATGATATGTTATATTGTATTAAGTAGGTAAGTTACTAGCCTCAAAATATTTGTATACACATAATTAGTCCAAATTTTGGTAATCATCAGTGATTTAACTATTGTAGTACAGTATGATAATGAGTACATCTTATTATTGATATAAAATCGAGTATAAAATATTTTTTTAATTCATAAATACAGTTTTTCCACATTTCCTTAGAAAATAATTCGCTGTAAAGTAAGTTTTACAAGGCAATAACTGATGGTGTTTAATGCCATTATATTAGAAAATGTCGCGAATTCCATTTTCGATAAACTTTTTGTTTATTTTACTTGTTTTATTTTTGTAATATACAATTTCACCATAAATTTGCACTGTTAGCATATAACATTTTCCCTCGTTTTGAGTACAATTTTCTGCCACCAGATGTCATATACTCATTTGACGGATCACAATAGACACCTGGTTTTATACTAGTACCTACGCACGAGTGGTTTTTTTTTATGCTGCTGTGATTAATTATCTATGGCAATAATAAAGTGCGTATAAAAGGCACGATCACAGTTGCGTGATTATTTAAAAATAAAATATATAAATATATTTGTACCAATTAATAACTTTGAAGATTTTCTGTCATATCTTAAACAAAAACAGACACTAACTGAACAATAGTGCATTGGAAACAAAAATGTTTATTTTTACTCTTGTTTATTAGGTGCACTTAAGCGAAATTTTCTGGAGTTTCAAGAATATATTATTATTTATTTAATATAGTTTTGCTGTTGACTGTATAATAGTAGAGACTATTTATTTTTGTTTTTTGATGTCACGATCCCAAAAGGTGCACTCCTCAGTTGCATTACCGGCCGCGACACGCATATTTTACTTATAAAGGTGACAATGTGCCATATTTAAAAAAATTATGAAATGAAAATAATATTTTAATTCTCATGTAAAATGTCAATCCAATTTTTTGATCTTTATTTTATTGATAATTTATTCAGATCTTGAAAAGAGTCAACATCTTGGCCGAAATGTTGATGATTTGTCTGTGAATTTGGTCATTTTTTAATTTATTATAAAAGTTTCAACATTTTGTTAAAAAATAAAACACTTTTTTTAGGAATTTACACTATTTCTTTAATCAATTGACAATTGTTTCGTCAACACAGACTTATTATTGTCTGAAACGTCATTATTCACTAAAATATTGAAACTTTCTACTTGATAAGCTTGATAAGGATCTACAAATATTAGTAAATTTAGCATTGTTTAGTTTAAGATTAAGTTCTGAAAAAGTCACTGTGTTAACGAAACATTATTGTCAATAATAAAGAAATTTTAATATTAATGTTGATTTGTTTGTACGGCTGAATTTTTTTAATAAGAAGCATTTGGATAAGCAGCCAATTTTATTTTATTATCCAGTTATTAATTTTAAAATTAATTTACATCTATATAATATATTCTATCATATATTTATAAATTTTTCATCTCAATTAGAATAAACAAATGTGTATACCTTCTTGTAAAAAAATGTGTTATCTATGTTAGAAAAACGACGCTGTCACATCAGTGGAATGTGTCTGATCGTCTGGCGCTCCCTCTGAACAGTCCTAGTTCCTGAAAATCAGACTGTCTGGCGCCACAATACTGTTATGCTGTCTGTCATTTCATTTCACAACCAAAAAAGAACGTTTGAACTTTAACCTATCTCGTCGTTGGCGTCTAGATGGAAACACTCCAGACTACAGCTTTCAAGCTTTCCGAACGATGTCTCTATAAACGCGCTAGACGACGCGACGTATAGTTCTAAAGTTATGTGTTACGATGGAGCTTTCAACGAGTTATGTTATGTATACCGTTCAATACTGTACACAATCGTCCTTGTTTTATTAATGTTTGTCATCAACCCATCTCACTTTCTTCAATTTCAACAGGTCCGTCATAATTTTTTACTATTCAAAAATTATGTTCGAAATTATAACATATTAACTATCACATGTCACGCGTAGTTTTAGTATATTGTAATTAAGTGTAATTTACTCAATACGATAACAAAGGAATTTTTTATTACGTTCCGAGTCATCTAATATGAAATTTTGTGAAAACACAACAACTTGTCTAAGCGTCGAACTTTTCTGCATTCTCGCTTACGTTAATGTCGCTTTTGTCGGGAATCCTATCTGCGTAAAAATTACCTTATACATTAAGTTTGTAAACAAATTGATCAATGACCATGTAGCAATTTTGATAAAAATCGGCCCAACTCTTTTCGAGTTATTCTGGTATAAATAGTCAGACATTCTATGAAAATGTTATCCCGTCTACTGTCTAGGTATGGTATAATATACAAAAAAAAACCCGAAAAAAAAACGATAATACTACAACTATTTTTTTATACGTATCGATATGATTTTGTGTTTATTTCCCTGTATTCTGCCTATGCTGGAAAATTTGACACACACTGTTGCTTAATATTTTAGACAAATTAGAATGCAAAATTAAATATTAGCGAATATTGGCTCTTCTGTCTGTTTTAGAGCAAAACGCTAAAGAAATAATTGGTTCAGGATTTTTAAATCCATTTAATAATACCGTATTTATATATTTTCAAACGTAACCGTTTTCTTTCAAAAAACAAAGTCGACATTGCCCGCTTTTTTTTTTTAAATATACGCGGGCGATAAATGCCTGAAGCTTACCCACCGCCACCCCTGACCTAAAAATAGTCAACTTTTTTACACTCGATAGAAACGACGTTTTCATGAATTATGAAAAGGAGAGAAAGTATTGTAAGGGTGTTACAAATAAAAACTAAAAGCCTTCTAGTATCTACGTAAAAAAGAAAAGCAAATCAAAACGTAAGACAGTATTTTTTTGTTATCAGCAATCGGGGACTCGAATACCGATTTTTTTCTACAGTTCCCGAACAGGTCTCTGACTACTGATAACAAAAATATACTGTCTTACGTTTTGAATTGCTTGTTTTTTTCCTTTATGTAACTAGTCGGGTTTTAGTTTTTTTAACTTTTAATTTTATTCAGTCTTTTTAGTTTTTTTTATGCAGGTACCTAACGTATTTATTATAAACCATAAAAGTAGGTATATATTTTTGGAATCTCCACAAATTTCCCATTCATTTGATACCTCGATTAATTTGGCCGAAAAAAGTCTTGACAAAGTTTTTTTCCTGTGCCATCATATAGCTTAGGACACATTCTGGATCATGGCGATTCCGACACATCATTTTTTAAAGTCGTTTCAGTAGATATACGAGATAACAAACTATCTCACATTGATCAATACGTGAATACAATATAGCCTGTGAAATTCATAACGCTTCCTTTTGACTTCGATTTAATTTTTAATTTTAAACGCTATAAGAATCTCACTAAAAAGTAAACTTTCGTTCTATATACTAATATTAAAGAGTAAAGCAAAATATATAACACAGAGCTGCAAGAAAATTGAAGACAGCACTGGCTTCCCTAATGACTGTTATTTGATGCCATAAAGTGAATACCATAATAATAATTATTCTCTAAGGGAAAATTTAAACAAAATATCGTTGCCTATAGTGAGATGTCTATAGCTTATAGGCGTTATAAAAATAAGCCCGATTGTTTGTATAGAATGTTTACATAAGCATGTTTCTTGTTTTTTTCCGCTATTATATTTATGAGATAAAGAAAAACATTTTTTCCTACCAACAATAATATTTTCAGTTCTGTAACCTTATAATCCGCAAATATTTGCTCGGACGTTGTTTTACTAATATCAGTTGGATGATTAATTTCGTTTTTTTTTAATTTGAAACCTTGATAATGAAAAATATGGAATTAAAAAAAAATCTTGTATAAAACGCATATTAACTAAATTTTTGATACTAACAAATTATTTTTTTTTTCAGGTAAGAAATGTCATTGATTTTACCCAATCAAATTATTAGGTAAGTTCTTTTTACTTTTGTTTATTTGGCCGCTATATTATACTAAAAACCGACAGTTATCACTTTTGCCTGTGTAATTGAGGACAATACTGAGAAAGCCTGAATACAAAAATATAGTAAAATTAAGAAAAATCGCAGGATAGTGAACAAAATATTTGATTTATTAAATGTACAACGTTTTATTTTTATGTATGTACTTGAAAAAGTCTAAATCTATAGACGAAACGTTGTACATTTAATAAATCAAATATTTTGTCCACTATCCTGCGGTTTTTCTTAATTTTATTATAATCACGATGGACACGATTTCTTATACAAAAATATAGTTCTGACGTTTGAGGTGCATATACAGGGTGATTCCAAAGTTGACGTTATCCTTTCACCAGCGAATAGGGCTTCAACAAATAAGATTTTTTTTCCTGTGGCGCTTTTTCGAAATATCAACATCAACGGAGATACAGGGTGTCAAAGTTTTATTTAAAAAATTAAAATTTATTAATAACTGGCAAACCACTTGAGATATTTAAGAAAAATTTTGAAGGTGTCAATAATTACGGGGGAGGGAAATTCTTTAATAAAAAAAATATTTTTGGGTTAACCAGTGGCGCGCGTAGAAAAAAAACTGATTTTTCTAAAAATAAAAATTATTATTGAATTCCTTGTTTTCGAGTAAAAAAATAAAAAGCGTTTTAATGGGCACCTAAAATTAAGTTTTGAATACATGCAAAGTATGTATTTTATTTTTTTACAAAATTTTTCTTAAATATCTCAACTGGTTTGGCAGTTAGTAATAAATTTTAATTTTTTCAATAAAACTTTGACACCCTGTATCTCCGTTGATGTTGATATTTCGAAAAAGCGCCAAAGGAAAAAAAATCTTATTTGTTGAAGCCCTATTTGCTGGTGAAAGGATAACGTCAACTTTGGAATCACCCTGTATAATATTAATAGTTGTTTGAAATTTTTTTGATTAGCAATTCCGTTTTTAAATTGGAAAATTGATAATATCTAGCACCCTGTTTTTATTTATTTTTTCAATTCTGCGCCTAAATGTGAATAGAAATTGTAAGGAAAGCCATGCTCGAAAATTCAGTAATTTTTGAGTTATTCAAGTTTTTTAGAAATTTTTGACACGTGCCGACCTTTACCTAAAATTTGACATAGCCAAAACAGAAACCTTTATCAAACTGAAATTTTGAGGATCACTAGATAATGGACGGACAAATCAATGTCTGTCCTAAAAAAATGAATTTATTATACAGGGTGTTCAAAATAATGTACTTCTTTTATCTAACTTCAATCACGTGTAACTTTTGATTGTTAAATACAACGAGGTTATTTTTTTGGTGGAATTGTATTCTTCAGGATATTTACTAACACTTATATTAAGGGTTTTCCAAACCTAAACCTAATATTTTCGTATTAAAATAATAGGTTTAGGTTTGGACAACCCTTAATAAAAGTGTGTATAGTGAGACTTCGTTTTTTGCTTCTTGTTCAATACTTAGTAGAATGAAAATAGTACAACACTAAATTTGCTTCCAGAACAAGATATAAAGCTCTTTATTTAATAAAAAGAGATGGACGACATGTTTCGAGAGCTTAAGCTCTCATCATCAGGTCAATTTAAAAACAAGATTTTACAATAATTGAAAATTGTGTGAAATTGTGTGAAAGTTCTTTGTTACTTTAAGCATCTTGTGGTAGTAAATTTAAAATCAAAAAATGGTGACATTTTGAAGTAAAAATTAAACGCAATTTTAAATTTACTACCACAAGATGCTTAAAGTAACAAAGAACTTTCACACAATTTCACACAATTTTCAATTATTGTAAAATCTTGTTTTTAAATTGACCTGATGATGAGATCTTAAGCTCTCGAAACATGTCGTCCATCTCTTTTTATTAAATAAAGAGCTTTATATCTTGTTCTGGAAGCAAATTTAGTGTTGTACTATTTTCATTCTACTACTTAATAAAAGTGTTAGTAAATATCCTAAAGAATACAATTCCACCAAAAAAATAACCTCGTTGTATTTAACAATCAAAAGTTACACGTGATTGAAATTAGGTAAAAGAAGTACATTATTTTGAACACCCTGTATAATAAATTCATTTTTTTTAGGACAGACATTGATTTGTCCGTCCATTATCTAGTAATCTTCAAAATTTCAGTTTGATAAAGGTTTCTGTTTTGGCTATGTCAAATTTTAAGTAAAGGTCTGCACGTGTCAAAAATTTCTAAAAAACTTGAATAACTCAAAAATTACTGAATTTTCGAGCATGGATTTCCTTACAATTTCTATTCACATTTAGATGCAGAATTGAAAAAACAAATAAAAACAGGGTGCTAGGTTAAAAAAAACATAGCTTTGATCTGCCACGCTTAAATGGGAGAGGCTGTATAATTGAAAATATTTTTAGGTTATACACCATTAAAATTTATACAACTTTTGTATTTAAACTTTTTTTCTATCTTCACCCAAAATCAATATATCGGCCAACAACGCAAGTCTTGGACATTCTGTATATCATTTTAAAGCTACAAATATTGTCTACAAATTTTACTTGATCAACTTTTACTCTAACAGGCTTAGTAAAAGTTATTTGCAAATATTTTGTGAAATATTCTTTTAAAAACTGATATTTTCTCGTTATTAATAAATTGCAACGTATACCGGGTGGTGAACTGCTCAGGTGTATATAGGGATTTAACACGTAAAATCATAAATATGCAGTTTCCTGTTTTCCTGATTTTTTTAGAACAAAATTTCATTAAACTAAAAATGATCACTGTTAAATTATCTACATGATAGGTTACTTAGTTATAACGAAAATAATTTTTATACAGCGTGGTTACAAAAAATGCATATTTTTGACCTTTTGACTATTATTAATTTGTCAGAAAAAATTATTCTTGATAAAAGTTTGTTTATGCTCTAAAACCTAAAAGGAAATAATTAGAATCGATATAGATCTTCTCGTGTACAGGGAGGATCTGAAAGTTTGATTTGGTCTAAGAATAGAAAGACCTAGTTGACACACCTTTAAACGGATTGAAACCAAATTTAAAACTTAAGGTTTTAGGGGATTCCTCAAGTAGATTTTTCTCATTTCCTCCCTACTCCCTTAAACAGGGGTAGTTTATTGAAGTACAAAAATAGAAAATTGCGATATTCTCACATTCTGAATTTTACAAAACAAATGAATGAAGGCATATTGTACAGTTATTAATGATGTAACGATTTATGAAATATGATGGAAATCGTTTGAGCCGTTTTCGAGAATATTGCAATTTTCTATTTTTGTTTATCAATAAGTTACCCTTATTTAGGAATCCTCTAAAAACCTTAAGTTTTAAGTTTGGTTTCAATCCGTTTAAAGGTGTGTCAACTAGGTCTTTCTATTCTTAGACCAAATCAAACTTTCAGATCCTCCCTGTACACGAGAAGATCTATATCGATTCTAATTATTTCCTTTTAGGTTTTAGAGCATAAACAAACTTTTATCAAGAATAATTTTTTCTGACAAATTAATAATAGTCAAAAGGTCAAAAATATGCATTTTTTGTAACCACGCTGTATAAAAATTATTTTCGTTATAACTAAGTAACCTATCATGTAGATAATTTAACAGTGATCATTTTTAGTCTAATGAATTTTTGTTCTAAAAAAATCAGGAGAGCAGGAAACTGCATATTTATGATTTTACGTGTTAGATCCCTATATACACCTGAGCAGTTCACCACCCGGTATATTGATTTTATCGCAAAATTGAAGATAGGAGACTTTTTAGAGTAACTAATTAGAAACTAAACAAAAAAAGTCGTCTGATTTCAGACATTGGTTAAGGAGATATTAGCGTTTTCCGTAAGGCTTGCAAAAGTATATTCAAGAGCGGGTGGCGGGGGAAGCACAAGGGGGATAACCGGGTACTTTTGTAAAAATACATGTCTAAAGGTGTTCTACCATCTGTGAAAAATCTAGCTCTATGGAAATTATTTGCGACATCGGGTGATTTTTTCCTTTCATTTCCTGGGCTATTAAACAATAGTTATGCAGTTCATTATTTTTTTTGAAAATAATAACGTTATGACAAAATAAACTTTGAAATAACTTTTCAGCAATATTGAATATTCTCATTTAATATAAATGGAATTTTGTAATGAATATCTATTTTTACAAAAATTAGAAAATCCTTTGATATTCCCGTTTCCAGGGAATATTCCCAATGGAACAGTCAAACACACAGTTCTGAATTCTGAACATCACATGCCTTTTAATTAAAATACATGTATGTAAACAGGTACATTACTTTTTACGGTAAATAATCCAATATTCAAAAATTAAAAATATTTTGCTTTGATATTTGAGAACATTAATTGGTTATTTGTCAGGTTAAGAGAAGTTGCCTTTTAGGAGACAAGACACTTTTATAAAGATATTATATATTTGCTTGTAAAATTTGAATTTTACAAATTACATGTATCTCAAACTATTAACTTGTTTTGTCATTTGTATAGACATATTCCCGGAATTTACTTATTTCTTGCGTTCTTTTCTTCTTGCATTTTTCTAGGTTTTAAAATATTTTGCATATATTATCTTAGCTGAAATAGATACTCACTTCTCTTCTCAAAACTCTCAACAATCTCAAATCTATCTTTCTCACAAAATAATATTCAGAAATTCTGTTTCTCTTTCTTTTGAAATTACTTTTATACATATAATATTAAGTAGTTAATTTATTTTTACATTATTGTTTGTATGAAGGGGGACGCAATGGAAAAAAAACTGCTCACTAGCGTTTTATGAATTAAAAGTGTTTATAATAATTACTGAAGATTGCATTAAGCGTTGCTAATTCAAATAAGTCACACTATCACACTAATTTCAGGTTTCATATAGGCATCTTTCCTCTATATGTGTGTATAATATGTATATTGTAGAGTGTATGTTAAAGTTATCCTCGTTATAATTTAACGGGCATTTATAGCACAATTTTATTTCCGACTTTGTGTACAAAGCAATTATCTGTGAACTTTTATTCGAAACATAAAGAAACCATAATGGTCTATGAATCACCCTCAATATTTTTTCATTGCCTGGGTATATATTTTTTAATACTTTGCCTTGAATTTATGGAATTCGTACTTTTCAGCATAGATAGATAGAGAGATAGATATCGAAAACGAGTAGGTAGTCCATATTAGTCAAAACCGTGGATTCACATTCAGAAGGCGTTGTGAGACAGATTCGCGCACTGAGGGTTCCGTACAATAATAAAAAAATAAGCAGTTAGGTAGAGGTTTTTTTTACTTATATTAATTATTAGTGTATTTGCCATATGGCACATACACTATTGGCGTCGGTCGGATGGCGGGACCTAGGGGTCGGACCAAAATTTCTCGACGTTTCATAGCCTCCTGAACAATTTGGCACCATTTTTGGAAATGTCTGTTTATATATGTATATATATTTATATTTTTATATATTTATATATATATGTGTGCGGGCTATAACTTTCGAAAGAGTTAATTGATTTTGATGAAATTTGGTAGGCACGTTGCAATCCATCACCGAACAAAGCCTATTTAAAATGGACCTGATCGGACTATTTTAAGGGTGGTTTTTAGGGGTTGAAAAATGTTTTTTGGTCCAAAAATACCGAAAAAATTGTTCGAATCGTTTCAAAATTGAAATTTAACCCTTTAGTAAAGATAAAAACGTGGTGCTAAAATTTAAATAAAATCGGCCCGACAGGGCCGGACTTACGATGTTTATAAAAACATTAGTTTACGGATACAGATTTCCTTACCGAAGGGTGTATTTAATTTGGCTCAGATGCTGTAATGATAACAATATTGCAATTAAGAAAAAATTATTAGTGTAAGGGATGTATTAAGGGGTTAAATTTTTTATTTTACACAAAAACAAACAGTTCACATAATAAAACCACAATGCCTGTATTAGCAAATACACTATATTGTCGGCAGGGTTTTGGAACTGCGACCCGAGTTTTTTAATTTTTGAAGTAAAAAAATATATTAAAAGTATTTTTGATGAATAAAAAGAAACATAAATATTGTGATCCGAAACCCGGGAGAGAACCAGGTACCTTTAGATCTTCAGTCGAACGCTCTACCAACTGTGCCAATCGAACGATGATGCTAGAGTCTAGACACTCTATTATGAGTCTATACTACAGTATAATGCAAGTACGGTTGGAGTCAGTATTGTAATAAAATAAAAAACATTAAAATTAATTGATAATAAAATATAATTATTATTTGCCAGGATTCATGTCACAACAACACACTATCTGTGAAACTAGCTACTTCTTACCGTTTGTGAGATAGAGCCTTGTGACGGACGGACGGACATTGTGGGCTCAGTAATAGGATTTCGTTCTCAGGTACATAACTCTACAAAAAATAAATTATAATTTAAAAAAAATAAAAAACACGCTTTAATGAACTAAAAAGTAAAAAATAATTAATTTTATTGTAAAAAAGCGTGGGGCAGTATGAAAATATGATACAAAGCACCCCACGCTTTTTTACAATAAAATTAATTATTTTTTACTTTTTAGTTTATTAAAGCGTGTTTTTTAGTTTTTTTAAATTATAATTTATTTTTGCTTTTTAGTCCTGGAGATCCTGGTCAGGATAATGGGACAAACTTATGGAATTATTATTGTAATCGGTCCTTGATAAGTGTGCAAAGTTTCAGTTCAATCTGAAGTTTTTTGCTTTTTTTTTTAGTCCTGGAGATCCTGGTCAGGATAATGGGACAAACTTATGGAATTATTGTATTGTCGTCGGTGCTTGATAAGTGTGCAAAGTTTAAACTAAATCTGACCGTTCAAAGTTGGTCAAAATCAAGTTCAAAGAAGTCGGTTACAAACTGACAAACAAGCAAGCACGCACGCAAGCCCGCAAGCAAGCATACAGGTGAAGCTAATATAAGCGTGTTAAAAAAAGACTTTTTCTTGTTTATTAGCACTCTTTTATTAGCTTGATCAGTATGTATGTATGTATCTCTGTGACGGAATCTTTCAAATTAATTTTCACCCACTTCCAGACGTCTGAATAATTTGAAATTTTGCACACGTATTAAGAACCGATGACAATATAAAAATATAATAACTTCGACCTAATGTCCTAGCCAGGATCGTCAGAATAAAAAAAATGCTTATTACATCTAGAAAATACCTGCAAGCCGGCAAGCACTTTCTGCAGCGTCGTATCTATAAAATATATTTATGGTGCTTTGAATAGATTTATTAGGTATTTTATTGTGTGAAATAACTTTAATTTTATATATTCCCGTACTAATTATGTAAATATAAATAAAATATCAATGTTTGAGCGCTGTTTTTTTTTATAAAACTTGTACGCTCAATTTTTATATGTTTGTTCCATTTTTAGAAAATTAGTTCGTGTTCAGCAAAATGATATAAATTTATAGAAAATGTGTAAAAATTAACACTTAAAAAATAATCACAGAATAATAAAAAGCACGGAAGACGAAACACGGAAATGCAAATGGCGGAGGTTGACCAATCAGATTCTTTCCGGAAAATTTAAACGTTCTGTTATCTGTTGAAACCTCCTTGATGTGTACAGTGTTATAATTTAATTTCATATTTCTCGTCGTTCCGTTTTTTTTCACCCTGGTTCCCCACGGAAAACTAATTTTGATTAATTAGCATAAGTAATAATAGTAATTATTGTAGAAAAAAGTTTAATGATTAATATAAAAAATAGAATTTATGGCATTATAAATTGTATTATTTATTTTATGATAGATATCTATCGTCACAGATTCGACCTATGGATTCGACACATGGAGTTCAGTATTCGTATGTTAAACTCCATAGATCGACATTCGACAGACCAACTCGTCTAAAGTTTGAATATTACGGAAAGAATCTGATTGGTCAACCTCCGCCATTTGCGTTTCCTTGTTTCATGCTTTTTCCGTGTACATGAGACAGTTGCCTCAGCTCTCTATGTCAACGAGGGCCTTCTGGAGAGCGTGGAAAGACGGACACACATTAGAAAATTATATTATAACTAGCCGTTACCCGTGGCTTCGCCCACGTATTTTACGATTACAATTTATTATCCCCCCCGCGAAAAATTCTCCTCCTGCGAAGCGAAGCCGGGTTGGTCGTGTTTATTCGCTCGAATTTTATAATACATAACTCATTCGCTTCGCTCGTTCGCTCGGATTTTATTAATACATTAGACACTTGCTTCGCTCGTCCGTTTGATTATTATTAATACATAACTCACTCGCTTCGCTCGTTCGCTCGAATTTTATTAATACATGACTCACTCGGTTCGCTCGTTCGTTTGAATATTAATAATACAATACTTACTCGCTTCGCTCGTTCGCTCGAATTTTATTAATACATTACTCACTCGCTTCGCTCGTTCGCTCGAATATTAATAATACATTACATTTGTTATCCCCTTGCGAGAATCTCCCCCCTAAATTTGTTATCCCCCCGCGTGAATCTTCCCCCTAATTTGTTATCCCCCCGCGAGAATCTGCCCCCCTGCGTAGCTTTCTATTAGTGAAAGAATTTTTAAAATCGGTTTAGTAGTTCTAAAGATAAAACAAAAACAAATCTATCCCACGGGAACCGTACATTTTTCCGGGATAAAAAGTAGACTATAACATTATCTGACCCCTAAACTACCACTATGCAAAAAATCATGTCGATCCCTTGCTCTGTGAAAAACAAAAACAAAACTATCCCACGGGAACCGTACATTTTTCCGGGATAAAAAGTAGCCTATAACATTCTCTGACCCCTAAACTACCACTATGCAAAAAATCATGTTGATCCCTTGCTCTGTGAAAAACAAAAACAAATCTATCCCACGGGAACCGTACATTTTTCCGGGATAAAAAGTAGCCAATAACATTATCTGACCTCTAAACTACCACTATGCAAAAAATCATGTCGATCCCTTGCTCTGTGAAAAACAAAAACAAAACTATCCCACGGGAACCGTACATTTTTCCGGGATAAAAAGTAGCCTATAACATTCTCTGA
Organism: Mongoloraphidia duomilia; assembly: GCA_039654895.1. Taxonomy (NCBI): domain Eukaryota; kingdom Metazoa; phylum Arthropoda; class Insecta; order Raphidioptera; family Raphidiidae; genus Mongoloraphidia; species Mongoloraphidia duomilia. The sequence continues at coordinate 31,995,646 of CM077518.1, read as the reverse complement.
CCCCTAAACTACCACTATGCAAAAAATCATGTCGATCCCTTGCTCTGTGAAAAACAAAAACAAAACTATCCCTCGGGAACCGTACATTTTTCCGGGATAAAAAGTAGCCTATGTGCTATTCCAGGCTATAATCTATCTCTGTGCCAAATTTCATCCAGATCCGTTCAAAAATGACGAATTTCCATACAAACTTTCATCCCCTATTTAGCCCCCTTAGGGGATGAATTTTCAAAAATCCTTTCTTATTGCTCACCTACGTAATATAAGGAACTCCTATGCAAAATGTCATGCTTCTAACTTCAAAAATGACGAACTTCCATGCAAACTTTCATCCCCTTTTTAGCCCCCTTAGGGGATGAATTTTCAAAAAAAAATTTCTTAGTGCTCACCTACGTTATATAAGAAACTTTTGTGCAAAATTTCATGCTTCTAACTTCAAAAACTACGAATTTCCATACAAACGTTCATCCCCTATTTAACCCCCTCGGGGGTTGAATTTCGAAAAATCCTTTCTTATTGCTCACCTACGTATTATAAGGAACTCCTGTGCAAAATGTCATGCTTCTAACTTCAAAAATGACGAACTTCCATTCCAACTTTCATCCCTTTTTTAGCCCCCTTAGGGGATGAATTTTCAAAAGAAAATTTCTTAGTGCTCACCTACGTTATATAAGAAACTTTTGTGCAAAATTTCATGCTTCTAACTTCAAAAATGACGAATTTCCATACAAATTTTCATCCCCTATTTAACCCCCTTAGGGGTTGAATTTCAAAAAATCCTTTCTTATTGCTCACCTACGTAATATAAGGAACTCCTATGCAAAATGTCATGCTTCTAACTTCAAAAATGACGAACTTCCATGCAAACTTTCATCCCCTTTTTAGCCCCCTTAGGGGATGAATTTTCAAAAGAAAATTTCTTAGTGCTCACCTACGTTATATAAGAAACTTTTGTGCAAAAGTTCATGCTTCTAACTTCAAAAATGACGAATTTCCATACAAACTTTCATCCCCTATTTAACCCCCTTAGGGGTTGAATTTCAAAAAATCCTTTCTTAGTGGGTGCCTACGTCACAAAAGGAACCTACTGTCCAAATTTCAAGTTTATATCTTCAGCGGTTTGACCTGGGCGTTGTCTGTCAGTCAGTCAGTAACGGAACTGTTTTATATATATAGATTATCTTTATATATATATTTCTTCTGTTCGTGTGTACGTGACTGAACTCCTCCTAAACGGCTGGTTTGATTTTGATGAAATTTTGAGTGTGTGATTAAGTCGATTCGAGGATGGTTTAGAATAAAAAAAAAATAAAATCGGCCAAGGCGTTTTTGAGTTTTAGCGAGACTAACGATAATGGCTTGACCGATTTTAATTTCTTTTTTGAATCCAAACCTTCCTCGAATCGATTTAATCACACACTCAAAATTTCATCAAAATCGAACCAGCCGTTTATAGAAGGAGTTCAGTCACAAACACACGGACAGAAGAAATCTTTATATTAAACCGATTCTAAAAATTCTTTCACTAATAGAAAACTACGCAGGGGAAAAAATTAAAATCGGTAAAGCCGTTTTTGAGTTTTAGCGAGACTAAGTAGCACCCGGGAGCGAACGAGCGAAGCGGGTGAGTAGTGTATTGCACCCAGGAAATTCCTAGCACCGGGGCTTTCTTAGTACCCGGGCGAAGCCGGACCGGGCCGCTAGTTATATTATATATTATTAGAGAATCTTAAAAATATTAAAAATGAAACGAATTTATTAGCTTAATATTATATATTTTTTGCATTATATGATAAATGGTTGAAACACAATTAAATTTTTGACATTATTAAAACGACAAAAATCTTAAATAGAACTACCTGTATTTATTTTTGTTTTAAAAAGCTTTCCATCCTTGTTCCTCCATTAATCTCTCTGTCAAAATAATACCTTTTATAGGAATTATACTTCTAAGTATGATCAGAATAATCGACAAAATACGTTTTATATTACCGCCTTGTATTTTGCATTTTAAATGACAACTTTCGTTTAATTGGCAACGCTTTATCAGTTATACTCTAAGTATGAATGGGGGCACTGAACTTTTTCTAGTTGCCTTCCATCGCGAGTTTTTTTGTGATTTTTCTCAATCGTTTCATATTGAGGGGATACCATATAGGCCTGCAACTCAAACGTGTTTTTGATAGAGTCGGCAAGCGCGAAATAACTCGTTCTTTCGCAAAATTATCGAAAGTATAACATACTCAAAAAGCGTCCTTAGACTGAAAAAATTCGTTAAAAACGTGTTTTTCCAGCTTTCAATCTAATCGATATGAAAACCATGCTAGATAGAACAACATTACGTATTAATGATTTTGTGAAGTATAAAATTTCCTACAGAAACGTCCTGGACGGTATGTATAGTCAATAGTTTATATAATGGAGGCGCTTGAAATTAATATGCCTTATGCCACTTTTCCTTTGCCATGCAATCGATGATGACATATCCCTAAAGTCATGCACGGTCAACATTATAAATTCGCCGCTATTTCCGTAAATGGTTTAATTTGTCCGCATGTACAATTCAGTTTCATTACAGAAGTTAGACATACGTAGAGTAAATCAGTTTAATTCAACTTAAATGAAGTTTGAAGCAAAGTTCACCTAACTATTGATGTCAGTGTACCAAAAGACAATTTGTCCGAATAATTGGAACAGCATCTGGTAGCATACAAATAAACTAGGTATTCCAAACTATCTATTTACGGAGTGCCTACTGCCTATGTCCTAGAAAAGTTTGTATTTAAGAATTTTGAAAAGTGCAATATAAAAATTAAATTAATTTTTAAATAAAGAATATTTAGGATTTAGAGTTACATAATATAATGAGCCTGTAAACTACATTTTTTATGTCATCAGAAAGAGCACCGTCTAACTAAAATAATGCCGTTGGATTCTTTTGTCTAGCACTTAAAACGGCTTCAAAATACATTTTTAAAGTCGATTAAATAGAAAACTTTTTTTCTGCGCATGTGCCCAATTCCGCCATATTTTTCAGAGACTTCTCATATTGACAGATGGTAAGTGATTGATTTTGAAAAAAGTAAATAGTAATTAAATAAGAAACACCCTAGAAAAATATTTGAATACTTTTGAAGATAAACTTTTTACGATAAACAATTTATGACAGGTAGGATTCTAACGTTTCAACCAATTTTCCTTTACTTCCACCAGTTTTCCGGCCATGACACTTCAACCACCGTCCCAAATTATTCTTCCACTGTTTTGTGCACTAATTTAGCACCGTCAGTAACATTTTCACCTAAATTTACATTGAAAAACGTTTCTGACCTAGTCATTGCGTCAAAAAGTGTACGAAACTTCTGAAAGCCGCGATTATAACCATGGCGATAGCGCTTGTGCGTAACTAGTCGTGAAAAGGTCTATAGCCCGCCTCGCAAGTGTTGTGGCGTATTATTAAAGTTTAGTATCTCCGTAAAAGGTTTTGAAATGAAATAAACGCCAATGCGTGTTTCAGGCAACGATTTCTAATAGGAAACAATCGTGTATTAATTTTTTTTAACTTCCCGCTAAGAAAATTATACATTTTCAAAAATAGGGAAGTTATTGATTTCACCCCGATTTTTGAAAATCGAGTTTTCATCAGATCTCGACGTTTTGTGATCCTAGGAAGCTATTATGACTATTTTTACGATGATGTCAGTATGTCTGTGTGTGTGTGTGTGTGTATGTAAACCTCTCATAACTTTTGAACGGCTTGACCGATCGAATCGCGATTTGCGGCATTCAAAAGGATTCTACTGAACTTAAATTTCCTGAAAATTTGAACCGATTCGGTCGAATAGATTTTGAGAAATTCTAAAAAAAACGAAAAAAAAAAGTTGTTAAAACGATGTTTTTTCAAAATAACTTCTAGAATATTGATTTCATAATCTAATCAGCTCTTCTCCTCTGAAAATTGCGTCGAAAGCCGCTAAGCGGATCAAAATCGGCTAATCCGTTCGAGATATACCGTAGTCAACAGATTTCGAGAAAAGTGTTTTTTCAAAATAACTTCGAGATTTCTCACCCAATCGATTTTATACCTCTTACAATATTTTTAGAACTTAAAAAACTGCGTCGAATGCCGTTTTAAAGATCAAAATCTAACAACGCGTTCAAAAGTTATAGCTTTTCAAAAATTAAAATAGTGTTATCAGCAATTTTCAGATTTTTGAGCTTTTGGGTATATTATCAAGTGACTCGAACTCAAAGCGCTTGAAAATAGCGAGAAGTTCCAGGCATGGCCTGCAGGGTCAACCGATTTTTTTAAAATTTTTATTATTATTTGTCCCAAATACTTAATTTTCATTCGGGGAAATAAGCAAATATAATATTTTTCATTTAAAATCTTCATAAGATGGGGCTGAAATCGTTTTTAGTGTTCCTTGTAAACGAAACACTTATGAAATCACTTCGGTGTCCGTCCGTCCGTCTGTCACAGGCGATTTTCTCTGAAACTATTTGACGTAAAAAAATCATGAACATTAAGAATTAGGTGTAGATTGAACGAAAAATATCAGGATTGAAAAATTCTAGCTCAATCAATAGTTATAAACAATTTAATTAACACATTTTAAATTGATGAAAGAACGTCAAACTGGTGTATAGTATATCGAGCACCATGAGGAAGTTAAACTATAGCTCGACGGTAGGACACGAACCGCATAGTCCAAGGTTCACGTCCCACGTTGGGCGGGAATGTTTTAATTATTTTTATTATTTTTTTAAATTAATTTTTTATTGTATTAAATATCTTTTTAGTAAAAAATTTGAATGCCCAAAAAGAACAAAAAAAATTATATTGTTTATTTCTTTATAGCTGCAAAACCAACATTTTTTCTTTATAACTGCAGATCCAAAATTTGGCTATAGAACACACAAGTGGCGGGCTGATGGCACTGAACACTAATTGTGCAAGTATAGTTCGCACTTGACCGATTATTGGTACGAATTATTTCTTTAATGAAATAAAATAATTTCAAGAAAAGATATTTTATTATTTCTGCCAGTATTATTATTAAAGTAATTAGTCCTACTAAAACTTATTTCATTTAATATAATAATTTGTATCATAATTTTGAAATCACGATATTACGGAGGGTTTTGTCATCCTTAGAAAAAGCTCAATAGAAAAATGTAACCTACTCGAGTTTCGACTTATTTTGCCAAGTGGAATTCGCTCTGTAACTGCCTATTTTGGAAACACTGCTGTATAAACAAATAAATAACATTTTCATTTTGAAAATACAATAAATCTATTTGTATCTTTATTTTTAATTTTGATATTTTTGTGTATATAGTACCTATGGAATGTCCCAGACATAATCTCGATAATTTTTGAAGATTATCCCATCAAAGCTTTTATAGTCTCTACAAGATGGCGGTAAAATATTGACGATATCTCCATATGTAAAAGTTAGAGAGGAAACATTAAACTTTTTTCTTAAATATTTTTTTAGGTACTAATCTGATAAAACTTTTTATTTTCTCTCCAACAGTGTATTTTAATAGAAGTGTTACATTATAAAATTTTCGAGATAAACACAAAAAAAACAACACAAGAATTAGTTTTGCCAGGCCTGTTAATGGGAACAACAAGAATGTCAACAGCTTAAGTAAGCCATCCTATCACTGGGACATTGTCTTTGCAATTAACTACGTGCCTTGCATCGTAGACGACCGTGCAGGTGAATGGTACTACTGTGTCGGCAGCCAGTTTTACCTCTACTTGTACGAACTTGGAGAAATTCCAAAATTTATTAATTCAACAGATAATTACCATTAGCATTATATTAATCAGCTAATGACTTTTTTTACGATAAAAATACGTATACAGGGTGGTAAAAAAACGTGTTCTGAATCGGATATTTCATTTACTTATGCCCGTCTTCTAAAAGGATGGTACCAGTGCTGATACCATAATTTTATGAATGGTAACTATGGTCACATTACCAGTACCGCCGAGAATTTACGTACCTGTTGTTTCAGAAGACGGGCGTTATAGTTCTAAAAAAAAAATAATCAGCTTGGGCCGATAGTCAACTGTCTCAGAGATAGAGTGGATCTTGTATTTGCCCCTCAATAAAAAGTTGCATTTATGGTTCATGATTGAAGGCTGAATAACTAGATTGTTTCATTATGTTTTTTATGCAGGAAAAGTAAATAGTAAGGCGTTTATTTAATATTTTAATTGTAAAATATTCAAAGTATGCTTTCTACATCTCTGCACAGGCTTCGTATCTACGTAAAAAATGAACGTCATTCTTTTTCGAATATTCTTGGAGTTGAAAGTTATAAAGATTAGGGCTCCGAATGAAGTCACCGCGACCTACGTTGTCGCCAAGGTTTGGCACTGCGACCCAACTTTTTTTACTTGAAAACTATTGGTTTAAAAAAATAAAGATATAAAAAAGTTTCCGAAGTAATTATTATGAGTTAAAGAATAATCATAAATTCATAAGCAGCCTTTTTATTAGAGGTAAACGTAGTTCACAAAACTTTTTTTTTAACTTTTCTAGAATTCGCAAAAAAAAATAAAAACAAAAATTTTACCCCCCCCCACCCCCTTTAGAGGAGCGACATTTTATAGGAAGGGATATTACAGCATAATATGTTTATATGAAAAACTACCTTAATTTTCGTCAAGGAACCATCACCTGAAGTTTTTCGTACTTAATTATAAACACTAATAATGTACCTACTTAAAAGAAAACACCTACGCTAATTATCTATACTAATCTATAAATCTATAGGCTCTGTCTGTACATATAATTTTTTTGTCAAATTTCGTGATGAATATTTGTTTTATGATGCATTTTATCGATATTTACAATTTTTTAAATTTTTTTCTGTCTGTCTGTAAGTCCTCTTATAACTAAACAACGGCTTGACCGATCTTGATGAAATTTGGGATACAGTAAGAACATGCGGTTGCGCAAATGATACGCAATATATGATGTCTCGCCAGTCCGGCTTCGCCCGAGTGAAAAAAGTAATCTCAGAAATTGCTCATCCGGTTTCGATGAAACTTTGGTGAGTTATTGTATGCGCACGCCCGCGAAGGTTTCTGAATTATAATAAATGGCCGGTCCGGCATCGCCCGAGTGAAAAAAGTGAACTCAGAAACTACTGAACCGATTTCAAAAAAAATTTCTCTGGTCGATAGGTGATACTTTGCTTTAGGTCTTAGGACGTATAATAATAATTGGCCGGATCGGCTTCGCCCGAATAATCGATCGAACGAGCGAAGTGAGTGAGCAATCCTCTTATTAAAATTCGAGCCAACGGGTGAAGCGAGTGAGTAATCTAATAATAAAATTCGAGCGAACGAGCAAGGCGAGTGAGTAATGTATTAATAAAATTCGAGCGAACGAGCGAAGCGAGTTAGAAATGTATTATTACTCACTCGCTTCGCTCGTTCGCTCGTGTCCACTCATTATTTTGACACTGGTCACCAGCTCAGATATGACGATGTGAAGATTCTTGACAGAAAAAATGGCAAGTTTAAAATACTAGATACAATGATTTCACGCAGTGACGCTGATAACCTTAGTAATATTTATACTAATTTACTGTCAAAGCTTAAGAATACTAGTAAGTTATTTAATCATTTAGTTTTAGATTAATATTTACGCATTTGACTTTGTTGAATAATTTGATTTCCTAATAATTTTTCTTATTAGTATTTTAAAAAATATTCTTTATGTTATATTGGCTAAATTCAGAATCCATGATCCGAACTGTTGGCCGAATTATATTTCTTGCCAACCAGTTATAGGATGTATGAGAATTTATTGATAATTTTTTTTTATAAATAATCTTGACACAGTATGCGTGATTTCAACTTAGGTTATGTATTGAAGTGATTATTGTATTTATTACATTTTTGGTAGTAATGATCATATAATTTTAGTCTATGTTTAATTATTGTTTTGTAATTTCTTTGTAGAGACTCTGAAGAAGTTCTAATAAAGAACGAAACGTTGGTCAATTAAGTAATTTTTCACAACATTATTTGTCCTCTTTCCTGTGATTTCTTAATTTAATTTAACTACAGATTTGTATTAAAATAATATAAAAACAATATTATAACCTTTTTAATCGATCAGAAAATAAATAAGAAAAGTAAAGGAGTGTGAAGGTATTTTTAATACCAGTGAAAACACTAGGATACACTCACTAAAAATAATATTGGATAAAGTAACAACAGGATACAAGGCTTATAATTTAAAAACAGTTATTCACTAATCATTTTTAATGGCCAACGTTTCGGCAAACATTTTTTGCCTTCCTCAGGACCTATAACCAAAAATAGTACAATGAATTACTCTAAACTATACCTAAAACTGTTTTTAAATTATAAGCCTTGTATCCTGTTGTTACTTTATCCAATCATTATAACCAAGTTGTTCTTATTATTTTATTATAAAAATAATATGTTTGAAATGATGTTAATATGTGGACCAAGACCAAAAAATTCTTTTTAAAAAAATGTTTATTAGTTAAGCAATCGTTTCGGTGTAAAAACCTTAGTAACTGAATGTTTGGGTCTTGAATAACATATAAATATAAATCCGAACTTCGACCGTAAATTCTCTAATATTAAATATGTTTGAAGACCATTAATGCATTTAGAGAAAATTTGGAGTATGAAAACGGAGCTTTAAATATATTTTTCTCTTGAAATATTTACTATATTAGATGCATGAAAGTGTTTTAATATTTGTCCGTGTTTGTATTCGATGCACTTTCCATTAACAATGACAACGTGCGTCCGCGTCGCGTCGGTCAGAACCGCCAGACTGACGACGTCTGCCCAAACTACTAATACTGCTTGTAAATGTACCGACATTCGTGCTGTAATTTACATGATACTTAGTCAAACATTCTCTTTGCTTATTAAACACTGTATCGTCCAAAACAAGCCAAATTAACTTTCCTTTACACAGTAATCAATAGTCGAATACTTTCAAAATTGATGTCTTCAATACTTATTCAATTAATCAAATATTCGAACAGACATCGGGGTACCTATTGTGTATCCCGTTTCTAGTGATATCACTAAAGTAAATTGCTTCACGCCATTTTGTATTTTTCACACTAGTGAAATAAAACCATTTCACGTAAATTTGTTCACCATCGAATTTGTCAGTGAAACGTGAAATATTTCACGTTTAACTGACAAATTCGATGGCGAATAATTTCACGTGAACTGGTTCATATTTCACTAGTGTGAAAAATACACAATCGCGTGAACTAATTCACTTTAGTGATATCATTGGAAATGATATACAGTGATATCACTAAAGTGAATTAGTTCACGCGATTGTGTATTTTTCACACTAGTGAAATAGAACCATTTCACGTGAATTTATTCGCCATCGAATTTGTCAGTGAAACGTGAAATATTTTACGTTTCACTGACAAATTCGATGGCGAATAATTTCACGTGAACTGGATCATATTTCACTAGTGTGAAAAATATACAATCGAGTGAACTAATTCACTTTAGTGATATCACTGGAAACGAGATACACAGGTCGCACTATCAAAATATATGAATCACTACTATTTATCATAATATGAAAACACACCGATAAACAGGCGACAACATTAACAAAATACACAAAACAATTAGGGCAATGTGGTTATTCCATATTGCCCTAATTGTTTTGTGTGCTTTGTTAGTACTGTCGCCTGTTTATCGGTGTGTTTTCATATTATGATAAATAGTAAGTAGTGATTAATATTTGATAGTGCGACTTGATGAAATTCTTTCTATTCGAATATTCGACCATTCGACTATTCAAATATGTATTTGAATAGAAGTTGGAACGAATATTCAAATACTTCAGAAGAAAAAAATTCTTGAAATAAAGCAAATATACAAATCCCATTCCTATGGCTTACGGTCCCGTTTCCAGGTCAATTATATTCATGAGCACGTTGAATAAGCTATTGCGTAGCAGCGTAAGTCAACACGTGTAACGGTGAGAACAAAAATTAGGAACACGAGTATAATCTTGGTGGAAACTGAAAAATGAGTTAGGTGGTAATTAGTGCTTTATAAAAAATACACTAGATATTAAATTATTTTTATTATTGGGTATTAATTTCGTGTATTGAATATTTATAGTAATAATTATTTCCGGAATAATGATAATTATATATAGGTACCTATACTAAATTATTGTGTCGTTTTCCCTAATAGTACTAAGTTCGAAAAGATGAAAATAAAACACGATTATAAATTAGCAAAAAAAACTATTTTTTGATTTCAACTAGGTAAATTCGAATAGTTCCAAAAACAATGAAATTTTGGGGTCAGTAGATATCTAATTTACGGAATAAGACTGTGTCACTTCCATTTAGAATTATAATAGCTACGTAAAAAAGGTATTTTGTATTTTCCACCAGTTTCTGATCATTTGTAATTATTAATCAAATAGTCAAATGATATACTTTTATCAGGTGCCAGTCGATCTTGGAACTGGAAGTTTGTAAGGGTGATCCAACTTCAGCTTCTGAACTTTAAAAACACAAATTTAACGAAATCTTTGGATTTTTTTTATTAATCGAAAATGCTATTTATTTCATTATTTATGAAAAATAATATCAATTAAATGGCCACCCCTGGAGCTTCTGCAGCGGCCGATCCTTTCGAGGTAATTTTCGATTACTTTTTCGTATATTTCGGGTGGTATCTCGGCTATAACTTGGCGGATGTTGATTTTTATGTGCTCCAACGTTTCGGGTTTGTTGGCGTAGACACGACTCTTAGCGTAACCCCACAAAAAAATCCAACGGCGTTAAATCGCATGCTCTTGGCGGCCAGTTGACGTTACTAAAACGCGAAAAAATGCGACCTGGTAACTTTTCACGCAAAATATTCAACGTTGCATAAATTCTTCGCTGTCCATGGTTTCTGGGCTTCAGTTCTTGTGCTTATATGGGTGTAGGTGCAAGTCCTGTTGCAAAATGCGCCAAAGAGAGCCATAAGAAAACCCCAAAAGCTGAGAACGTCGACGAATCGACAATTCCGGGTGTTCGGCCACACTTTCACTTACAGCAGCAATATTTTCGACTGAACGGACGCCACGATGACTCACAGGCCTTAGTCTATCTCCAATGCTTCCAGTCTCTTTAAATTTTTTCAAAACGCAACGTTTTGAATTGCTCGCCTTGTAGGACGATTAAATTGATCATAATCATGAATTGGTATATGAAACCTTCCCATTCAGGCAGGCTTCTGAATTTTCGATCAAATCATCCAGCGCAGCAGAAAACTAGTGTTATAAAAAGCTTGTTACACAGGGTAACAAAATTAAGTCACCAAGACTACCATAAGGACAATTTTAAGAAAGTTGAAAATATCTTAAAAGCTAATAATTACCCTGTCAACTTTATACATCAATGCGTTAATAAGTTTATAGAGGACCAAAATCACCTAAATAACACGTTAGATACTGTGGATGAAAGAACTAAGTCTACTAAGATTTATGTTAGATTTCCATTTGTGAAGAACTTGTCTTATAAGATCAACAGATTATTTTCGAACACAAATATTAAGTTGGTGTTTTATAACTTAAATAAATTGGATAAGTTATTCACAAGACTTAAAGATAAGACGCCTATCTCACATCAATCTAATATTATTTATAAAATACCTTGTGAATGTAATAAATGCTATGTGGGACAAACAAAACAGTTATTAAAAAATAGAATTTATCAGCACAAAATGGACTGTAGAAACATAAACTTATTAAGTGATAATAAGACGGCGTTGTCATCTCATCATTTCGACACTGGGCATAAATTTCTTTTCAATGAAGTTCAAATATTAGATAAAGAGTCAAATTGGAAGAAACGCAATATCAGTGAAATGTGTTTTATTAGAAAAAACAATTCAATCAATTATAGAACAGACACTCAAAATTTAAGTAGTCAGTACAATTATATTATGAAATTATGCTAACTTTTGTATTATTATTATTATTATTATTGATTGTTAAAATTTATAGTCAACATAATTTGTTACCATGTTTTTGTCTTATGTACCCTATCTTGTGTTAATTGCTATGGTTAGTAATTAATATTAATTTTCATAAATATCAAGGTTATTAGAGTACAGGTTGCCTCATTCCATCTGACCAATCAGCGTAAGCGCGGGAATGACGTCAGCTAGAATTTAGTTTAAATCAAGTACAAAAATTGTTGAAGATTATGCTTATTTATATTAGGTGCTTCGTGCAGATTTTTTCTTAAAATTGGCAGGAGACAATAGATAGAAGAATAGATGTTAAAAAAATAGGATAATTTTTATTTTTATTACAAAATTTAGGTTTTAATATCTATAATATAAACAAACAAAAAATTAAATAATGCTCAAGAAATGGCAGATCTTGTTAATTACCTATTTTTAAATTTAAGAAACGAATAAAATTAACTAACAAATTGATAAATTAATTATTTTATCTTTTATATTCACAAAATATTAAAAATAACCACAAAACACCATAACACTTAACAGCTATCGCAAAATTGACAACTTATCATATTTTTTTCATTAACAGAAGAATCATGTTTCTATTAGGTATTGAAAAAACATATCACACTACCATGGTTACTGTGATTTTTATTTCCAAAAATTAGCAGCGTCCATCGTCTGATCTTTTCTATTGAAGTGAGCAAGCATGGTATATTCTGAGTGACGTCATCCCCCCACTACTATCTATCGGAATGAGGCAACCTATACTCTACTAACCTTGCATAAATATTGTTATTTTTATGTATGTACTTGAAAAAGTCTAAATCTATAGACGAAACGTCGTACATTTAATTTAATAAATCAAATTATATTGTCCACTATCCTGCGATTTTGCTTAATTTTATTATAATCACGATGGACACGATTTCTAATATAAATATAACTAATAATTTAGAATGTTAAAATAAATACTAGGCGACATGCAGCCAGTAAGTCTGAAAAATCTTTAGTTAAACCAAAGTAGAAATAGCGTTCCAAGTATTGGCGAGAGAGCAAGGTACATACTGGGCGGCACAAATCGAACAAAGAAGGAGAATATTTTTACAGAATATACTCTCGGACGGTTTTGACTTTTGAATGATGTCGAGCGTGCTCTTTTTGATTTAGCGACGGACGAAATCCGTCCAGATTTCGTAATTCAGATGACTGTAATAAGTTGATAACAGATAACTTGTCACTCGCGAGTTGAGTATGGCCCGATGTTATCAAAGTCAAATATGTAATAATAATTTGTCGAAGCTAAAATATGCTGTACATATTATGCATAATATTATAGAAACGTGAAAATTTGACCTATATATTTCAAACTGAGGCAAAATGCATGTCATGTCTGAATTCACTGTCACATTAAATAAGTAGGTACGTGTTATATGTCAGCGACTTACATGGCGATGTTTTTATATATTTAATAATTCAACATATTTTATGATAAGGAGCAGCTTCTTTAGGTCATTAATAATTAATAAAACAGATAGTTGAAATTTTCTTATAATATTCCAACGCTATTCATCAAATATTAAATGTTTGTCACATTTATCAAGTTATGAAAAAAGATAATTTAAAGTAATGCCGTATCCTAAATTCAATTTTATTTTAGATTACCCCTTAAATACTCAGAGATAAAACCGTAATGGCTAGAAATCCCGGGAGCTGGCTAAATCTGGTGCTTTTATTAACATCAAAATCTATTTTGAGCATTCATACAATTATCAATTTTCTCTTTAATCAAAATAAGAAAAAATTGAAAACATTAATTAGTTTTCTCAGATAAACCAAAAAGGTAGTGAAATAGGGCTTTTATACGGGACTTGAGACAAAAAAAATATCTGAATGCTTTTTGATATTTTTCTCGAAATACTATTTTCCACGTATTATTTTAATGCATTTCGATTTACGATATAGACACTTGCATTAGGGTAACAGAGGGTATTATGGCCAGGTAGGTAATTTGGCCACTAATTTTATATACACCTCTACGGCTCTACCATCTACCGACAAGTTTTAAACTACTTCTGCATATAGGATATCAAGAAGTATAGATTCTAACATAAATTGCGTTATAAAGTTATTCGGAATTCGTTTTACCCGCGGTCTAGTTCTTGTCATTTGAATAGAAATGTTCTCCTAACCTCACATTAAAAAAGCGTCAAAAGTTTGTTTTGTTTGTTAATTTATTTGGATTTGTTATTTTCACACGCAAAGAAACTGAATAAATTCAAATGTACCTTATATTCTGTATTATCTATTGTATGTATTGTACTTTTTAGCAGTTACTATGGAAATGTTGCTACTAAAACAAATAAAAAACAAAAAAGTTGCATGCCAGCTAAAACAGCCGGTGGCCGTTTTACCCGCAAAGTACATTTTTCGTGTGTTTTTCAGTATGAAAATGGAATCAAAAGAAAAAATGTGTGGATTATGGATGGCAAAATAATTAAAAAATGCTGTTAAAGGAGTGGCAGTAAATGGAGTTGCAATTATAAGCCAGCGGGAAAAGCATATAACATTCCTATAGAAGAACATTGAGAAGAATTTTAGAAAAAAACGATGTTGAAATAAAAAAATGCAAACTGGAGCGGCCATCAGTTTTAAATATTGAGCAAACAAAAGAACTAAAGAATCGATCCTACGATTACAGCAAGTCGGGTTTGGGTTATCGCATAGGAAAAACTTGACATCCTGTTTTAACATTAATAATTTATTTGTACATTCGAAATACGATGTTGGAATCATATTATGGTATCGATATATTATACAACACGTAGAAAATACTGGAATATGACCTTGTTTAAATATTCTAGAGTCGTTGTAATATGAAGTCTGATATAATTATTTTATTTGCTGGCTTCTTTCCTTCAAGGTTTTTTGCAACTTTTTATTTAATAACTTCTTTTCCAATATCTTTTTCCTATATATTATGTAATTTTATTAATATCAAGCTATCGAAGGACTTAATAGGTTTAAACAATTTTTTTACCCATTTGGAATTCATCACTGAGTGCTTCAGTAGTTTTTGAATTAAATCCGTTCGTACAACCAGACACACAAACATTTTTTAGCATTAGATTTGGTTTAGTATAATCGAGAAAACAGAAAAAGTATTTAAAAGATGAAAATACGAAAATCATAAGCAGACCTTTCTATTTTATTCATTTAGTATCTGTATTGATTATCTGTCTTGATGACGAAAAATCAGTAGGTATGTCCTCTAAAATGACATTTTATCGGTTCTTTTGTTATTTGTAATTTTGCTTAATTTTGTTCTGAGTCCACCCGGAGATTGGAAATGTAACATGCGCCGAGGCATATCCAGGAGGGTGTAGACTGTATCTATGTGTATATATTATGTAGGTATAGGAGTTTCTACACAATCGGGCGACAACCTGACAGGGAGTCGATCTGTGGCCCAATATGTTGTGGTTCACGTGTACAAATGAGCACAGGCGCATATGGAAACCGACATTTTAATTGAAACCAGAAACATCTTCAACTTTGACCTTTGCGCAAACACTAATATTGTTAATCGCGCTAGTGCTGCCAGCGGAGTGTGATATCAACTACAGACCAGGTAACCGGGGGTGCGATTCCCTAGAATCTAGATGATAATATAGGTTATTAAATATTCATCCTCCCACACAAATCATTGGTTATGTTGAGTGAGTGCAATTTTGTTTATTGTTCACGACTAACAGCAGAGAAATGACAGGAGAGTGTAGTGGGAAAATTTTATTTTCTGGTGTTTTCAAAAGTTATTTTATGACTGTGTCCGAAAATTTGATAACTTATAGTTTGTTCAATGGATCAAGTCTTAAATATTAATTCATTTTTTGTAACACATATTTGAAATATACCTACATTTCGTGTCTCTAGTCGGCTGCTTAAAATAATAAATATCGCACGCGTACACTAATGCAATATTTTAATCCATACGACAACCTGGTAGCGTGCGTTGCTATGGTAATGAAGTAAACAAATATTGTATCCAGGCCGACTACGTAAAAGAAGAAAACAAACAAATCAAAAGATGTGATAGTATTTTTTGCTATCAGTTTAATTTTTATTGTAAATTATAAACGCGTCGACAGCTTAGGTCATTAGCGTCCTTTGCTATCAGTAGTCGGGGATTCGAATACCAAACATTTTTCTTCAGCTCCCGAACGGATCTCCGACTACTGATAACAAAAAAATACTATCTCATGTTTTGATTTGCTTGTTTTCTTGGGCTTGAGAATAGCCGAGAGTGTAGCAATGCTGTTGTTTACATGGCGTTGCTATGGTTCCTCTGTTACAAGTCCCCAGTTCCCGGGTTCTAGCCCGAGAGCTGGTAAAAGTGTCAATTGAATGTTCAATTTATTATTAAAAAAAAAATAATGAATTGAAAATATGAATTGGTGCTCGGCCCAAATAATCTTAGCTGTTGGTGGTCTTTAAAAACACACACGCTTGTTTTCTTCTTTTACGTAGTCGGGTTTTAATTTTCTTAACTTTTATTTTTAAGTACAATCTCAATAGAAAGTTAGAGAAATGTCTTGACAAAGCGGGTAAAAAATATTCCGAACTCTGTATAAAAGTGCCTAACTAGAAATACAAAACGTGTTTTTGTAATAATTCTCTCGAAAAAGAAAAATTTCTCTCATTTATTTCTGTTTTCTATTTTTATTTTGTCATAAAGTTGCAATGACAATTGAGCAAATTTAATTTATTGTCTGCATCATTCTTTATCAAATTAGTGAATTCCGAATGAACTGCTCTGTAGTAGAAAAGGTTCCATTAAACATGACTATTATGCAATTGATTAATAGTAAGTTAGAGTCCAATTATTCTTAGAATGGTACCGATACGTCATCAATGTATTGGCGTCAATCATCAAAAAGCCACCTAAAAAGGGAAAAAAATATAAAAATAACTTTGTTTTGTTTTCATTTTTTTCAGTAACCCTTTGCACACTATGCCATTGGGTCAGGTAGGCGGCGTACAGATAAATAGGCGTTTTCTGTCAATGACGTAGCGGTATCATTCTTAGAATAATCGGATTATATGCATAATTATGGTAGACTTTAATGTGAAGGCAATTGTTTGGAATACTTGTTAGCCCATGCAACTCTATTATTGTCTGATGGTTGAGAACTGTCTTGAATATTGCTAGAGCTAAAGATTTGCATGTCTCAGGATAACATGTACTATGAGATCTGCTCCCACTGCGGCAGAAAGAGCAGATCTCAGACTGCGTGGGGTAACATGTACAGTCGCGGACTTAATAAAGTTTACACTTGAGTTTTTCAATGTAAGTTCACAAAAAGTCAGTAGCTTAGCAACAAAATTAGTTTTTAATAGGTAAATGTAAATGTCAAAAATTGAAAGATATCATTGTCGTTTAAATGCCTCAAAATTATTAAAACGATGAAAAAAAAGATGAATTATTGCAAGATTGGAGGAAGGAATTTGTTAGTATCAAATATTATCAAATCTTATTATGTTTTAATTGAATAATATATAATAAACAACTGAGAACCTTAGTAATTGATACATTACTATCAAAAGCCAAATTACAACATGCAAAAATTAAAAAAACCGGTAACTAGATGATGCAGGTGTAAAGTTTTTTAAGTTCGCGACTGTACATAATATTCCAAATAATTGCCTGCACATTAAAGTCTACCATAAATAATAATCCAAGCTCTGACCGCACAAAAGTCTACTGGACAACACTACTAAAATTTTGTTATTGAATTTAACAGATAATATAATAGAATACATCAAATTGGTGGCAAACTGATTCAATTTTTTTATCATTTTTAGTTGTCAACATCTAGAATAAGGCTCAACACTACTCTTTCATCATTGTCTGCCATGCAAATTTTTTTTACATTCAATGCAGACCTCTCCCAAAAATAATGAAAATTTTCACTATGTTCGCCAGGTATGCAAAAAAATTGCAAGGCAGACAATGATATGTGTAAATAATTGATAGTTCTCCATAATCTGTATAAATTTCATCAAGCTGTTGAGCCATATTCGAGACAAAGTGGTAGCGCAACTATTTATAATTCATAAATTATCAAATTTCTGCAAAGAGTCTAGTAATAATAATAATGAGAAAAACTCATCCTCATTATTTTATAGAAATTTTATCACAAAGCAGTCAGATTAAAAGTTAGAAACCTCATATTTTCAAAGTTCATGTTTCTATACTTGTGGAAGTGATGGTACGGTGATGTGGTGATGACTGAGAGAGAGGAAATGTTTTTATAACTCAATTCATTGTCCAGAGAAATTACTAACTTCCACACGTTTGTCATACACAATTATGGTACAATACACAAGGTACTTAAAGCGTTCGATGCACTCAAACTAGCCAGCAACACATAACTAAATTATCTGCCTACAGTAAACTGATTATGATATCCCACCAAAAACAATTCTTGTAAAAATAAAGTCAAGTCTCGCGACCGCATAGCTGCAGTAAAAAGTTGATCTAATAGAGCCAAGTCCAATAATTAATTGTAAGCGAAAAGTAGTGAAATCTAAAACTTAACTAACTTCAAAGTTTGCTAAGAAAATAAAGTACGAATGACTTGCAGTGGAACTATGGAGTTAGCTACGTTTTAGATTTCAATATTTTTCACTTACAATTAATTGGACTTGGCTCTATTAGATCTCATAACTTTTTACTGCTACGCGATCGCGAGACTTGGCTTTATTTTTACAATTGTTTTTGGTGGTATTTCAATTCTTTTTGTAGGATGTTGCTTATATACTAAATCTAGCCAGGATGTCAAATTTCCACTTAGAGATCCTTCTTTATTACATACCAACAGAAATCTGCACCCCCCCACTATGAGGGGTTGGAGAAGAAAATCACAGATTTTTAATTTCCTCGTTCCTTGTATGCGAAACCCAGCCTGCATACCAAATATCAGCTTTCTAGGATTACGGGAAGTACCATAGGTGTTTGATAACGAAATTAAGAAACTTTGCGTAATAATAAAATGTAAAGTAGCACGGCTATAAAAATGAAATTTGGTACATTACATAAGCTTGGTGAACTGCACTCTATCCTGAAAATTTGAGACCTGAGTTTTTTCGAGACCAAAGTTACGAGGCTTAAAAATGCACCAAATCGCTTCGAGAAAAGGTAGGCTAAGCACTAAAACGTAACAAAAATAATAATAATAAAAAAAAAAATAACGCAAGAAATATAGGTAAACGAAAATAAAGTTTTAACGTTTGTCCTGATTTTTGTTTCTAAATCCTGATTTTTTAGGCGCGATCTTAGCGAAGCTAGAAGCGCCTATATACACTCGCTTTGTCTGTGAATCTGTGAATCTGTGAATCTGTGAATCTGTGAATCTGTGAATCTGTGAATCTGTCACGCTATTTTGTGTCACGCGTACAGCCCAAACGGATGAACCGATTTTCAAAAACTTTTTTTTGTTAGATTCCTCTCGGGGTCTATTTGATCCTAACGTCGCCCGATTTTTGAATTTTGGCCCCAGAGGGGAGCAAATTAGAAAAAACGGTGTTTTTTGCTTATAGTTTGCTCTTATTAAGTGATAATAAGACGGCGTTGTCATCTCATCATTTCGACACTGGGCATAAATTTCTTTTCAATGAAGTTAAAATATTAGATAAAGAGTCAAATTGGAAGAAACGCAATATCAGTGAAATGTGTTTTATTAGAAAAAACAATTCAATCAATTATAGAACAGACACTCAAAATTTAAGTAGTCAGTACAATTATGTTATGAAATTATACTAAAATTTGTATTATTATTATTATTGATTGTTAAAAAGTTTTAGTCAACATAATTTGTTACCATGTTACCATGTTTTTGTCTTATGTACCCTATCTTATGTTAATTGCTATGGTTAGTAATTAATATTAATTTTCATAAATATTGTTATTTTTGTGTACTTGAAAAAGTTTAAATATATAAACGAAACGTCGTACATTTAATTTAATAAATCAAATATTTGTCCACTATCCTGCGATTTTCCTTAATTTTATTTAATTGTTTTGTTCGGTGAATTGTTATGTAACTTTACATTTTTCATGCTCACACCCATCAAGTATGCAAAATCATTATAAAACACTTCTTTTAAAAAAGAATAAGCACCTGATTGCAATTTTCATGAAATACATTCTCAACAACCGCTAATATTGGCAACAAAGTCAGTAGCGGTAAATCCTCCAATAATTAACAACAGTCTATCGACTACAGAAATAGTCACCTGTCTGTTACATCCATAGACCGTAAAGTTAAAAGTTAAATATATTTCATTTTTCAATGTAATTTCCCGGTTTTTGTAAAATAAATATTCTGTTTTGTAATTTGCAAAAAAATGTTTCATGGTGAATGGTTATCGGTATTAAAATAATTAAGCTGTAATAATATAATGATTGTCATTTAATTGATATTTGATTTTCTTCAACAATAAAATTGAATTTTCAACAATTAATTTTACCTATAAAAATAATATTTAATTCACGCGTTCTTTTAAAAAAGAATAATTATATGGTGCATCACGGTTGTGTGGATGTGATAAACTTATTAGTTCTTTTCTGTTTTCCATGTGAAGCTAACTGAACTCAAAAAGGCGGTAATGATTCGAAGCATCTGAAATGGTAAAAAAAACAGTTCATATTAAACTTATTTGCAAAATTTACATATTTTTTTACATAATATCATATAAAGATTGTCCGAAAGACTAATCTGAGCAAAGAAAATTATTGAGGGCAAAAAAGATATGTAAATAATTAATGAGCGCGACAAAGATATCATATTTTTGGTTTAGGTATTTTTGTTTGTTTGTTTATTTCATATGTACTTAGGCAAATATTGGCTTACATGGCTACAATTAAAGTTTCTGTCATAGGACTCTAACCTAAAAATAAGGCATTTTGTTGTAACTTAACTAATTACCTTAAATCAATCCAGACGTCTAAATGGCATCTTTATTTTAAATGATACCCTGTATATATAAAAAATCATAAATAATTTATGGAATTAAAAGCGCAAAACATTATTATTTTACCTTATTTCCAATGACAGAATATCACCTCTTCTCAACTTCCATGTAGAATATTATATTTTATTATCCAGTTAAAAATTTTCTTTAATAAATTAAAGTATAAAAATTGTAAAATTGGATATCGTCTTACAAAAAATTTGACGTAATGCAGCTTATAAATAATTTTATTATACGTACCAAAAATTTTTTGAAATATTGTTGAAATTTTAAAATGCGTACATTTACATCAATTGTAATATTATATACTATACCTATTACTGTGTCAAGTCATGAATATGTAATTTAAGTTTGTGGGATATTAATATGACATAATTATGTATTTTTATTAGTTGAATGTAAAATTCGCAAAGTACTAAAAAGTGACATGAACTATTTTTGTCAGATGAAGAAGTATAGAGTGAATTTAGTTATGTATGAAAAATGGTATTTATTTTAACCTCCTAAATTATTAGTTATATTAATTAAACCCTTCTTATTGGCATTTCATATTTAATTATTTAATATTTTGTATTAAATAATTAAATATGAAATGCCAATAAGCAGGATTTAATTAATATAACTAATAATAAAATTAAGCAAAATCGCAGGATAGTGGACAATATAATTTGATTTATTAAATTAAATGTACGACGTTTCGTCTATCGATTTAGACTTTTTCAAGTACATACATAAAAATAACAATATTTATGAAAATTAATATTAATTACTAACCATAGCAATTAACATAAGATAGGGTACATAAGACAAAAACATGGTAACAAATTATGTTGACTATAAATTTTAACAATCAATAATAATAATAATAATAATAATACAAAAGTTAGCTTAATTTCATAATATAATTGTACTGACTACTTAAATTTTGAGTGTCTGTTCTATAATTGATTAAATTGTTTTTTCTAATAAAACACATTTCACTGATATTGCGTTTCTTCCAATTTGACTCTTTATCTAATATTTGAACTTCATTGAAAAGAAATTTATGCCCAGTGTCAAAGGTTCAATCAGTTTAATGAAAAGATTCAATTCACTATGGAGAAAGAAGTTAATAAATCAATTCCATTTTTGGACACCTTAGTAACACGCTCAGCTTCGGGAGAATTAAAAACGAATTGGTATATGAAACCTTCCCATTCAGGCAGGCTTCTGAATTTTCGATCAAATCATCCAGCGCAGCAGAAAACTAGTGTTATAAAAAGCTTGTTACACAGGGTAACAAAATTAAGTCACCAAGACTACCATAAGGACAATTTTAAGAAAGTTGAAAATATCTTAAAAGCTAATAATTACCCTGTCAACTTTATACATCAATGCGTTAATAAGTTTATAGAGGACCAAAATCACCTAAATAACACGTTAGATACTGTGGATGAAAGAACTAAGTCTACTAAGATTTATGTTAGATTTCCATTTGTGAAGAACTTGTCTTATAAGATCAACAGATTATTTTCGAACACAAATATTAAGTTGGTGTTTTATAACTTAAATAAATTGGATAAGTTATTCACAAGACTTAAAGATAAGACGCCTATCTCACATCAATCTAATATTATTTATAAAATACCTTGTGAATGTAATAAATGCTATGTGGGACAAACAAAACAGTTATTAAAAAATAGAATTTATCAGCACAAAATGGACTGTAGAAACATAAACTTATTAAGTGATAATAAGACGGCGTTGTCATCTCATCATTTCGACACTGGGCATAAATTTCTTTTCAATGAAGTTCAAATATTAGATAAAGAGTCAAATTGGAAGAAACGCAATATCAGTGAAATGTGTTTTATTAGAAAAAACAATTCAATCAATTATAGAACAGACACTCAAAATTTAAGTAGTCAGTACAATTATATTATGAAATTATGCTAACTTTTGTATTATTATTATTATTATTATTGATTGTTAAAATTTATAGTCAACATAATTTGTTACCATGTTTTTGTCTTATGTACCCTATCTTGTGTTAATTGCTATGGTTAGTAATTAATATTAATTTTCATAAATATCAAGGTTATTAGAGTACAGGTTGCCTCATTCCATCTGACCAATCAGCGTAAGCGCGGGAATGACGTCAGCTAGAATTTAGTTTAAATCAAGTACAAAAATTGTTGAAGATTATGCTTATTTATATTAGGTGCTTCGTGCAGATTTTTTCTTAAAATTGGCAGGAGACAATAGATAGAAGAATAGATGTTAAAAAAATAGGATAATTTTTATTTTTATTACAAAATTTAGGTTTTAATATCTATAATATAAACAAACAAAAAATTAAATAATGCTCAAGAAATGGCAGATCTTGTTAATTACCTATTTTTAAATTTAAGAAACGAATAAAATTAACTAACAAATTGATAAATTAATTATTTTATCTTTTATATTCACAAAATATTAAAAATAACCACAAAACACCATAACACTTAACAGCTATCGCAAAATTGACAACTTATCATATTTTTTTCATTAACAGAAGAATCATGTTTCTATTAGGTATTGAAAAAACATATCACACTACCATGGTTACTGTGATTTTTATTTCCAAAAATTAGCAGCGTCCATCGTCTGATCTTTTCTATTGAAGTGAGCAAGCATGGTATATTCTGAGTGACGTCATCCCCCCACTACTATCTATCGGAATGAGGCAACCTATACTCTACTAACCTTGCATAAATATTGTTATTTTTATGTATGTACTTGAAAAAGTCTAAATCTATAGACGAAACGTCGTACATTTAATTTAATAAATCAAATTATATTGTCCACTATCCTGCGATTTTGCTTAATTTTATTATAATCACGATGGACACGATTTCTAATATAAATATAACTAATAATTTAGAATGTTAAAATAAATACTAGGCGACATGCAGCCAGTAAGTCTGAAAAATCTTTAGTTAAACCAAAGTAGAAATAGCGTTCCAAGTATTGGCGAGAGAGCAAGGTACATACTGGGCGGCACAAATCGAACAAAGAAGGAGAATATTTTTACAGAATATACTCTCGGACGGTTTTGACTTTTGAATGATGTCGAGCGTGCTCTTTTTGATTTAGCGACGGACGAAATCCGTCCAGATTTCGTAATTCAGATGACTGTAATAAGTTGATAACAGATAACTTGTCACTCGCGAGTTGAGTATGGCCCGATGTTATCAAAGTCAAATATGTAATAATAATTTGTCGAAGCTAAAATATGCTGTACATATTATGCATAATATTATAGAAACGTGAAAATTTGACCTATATATTTCAAACTGAGGCAAAATGCATGTCATGTCTGAATTCACTGTCACATTAAATAAGTAGGTACGTGTTATATGTCAGCGACTTACATGGCGATGTTTTTATATATTTAATAATTCAACATATTTTATGATAAGGAGCAGCTTCTTTAGGTCATTAATAATTAATAAAACAGATAGTTGAAATTTTCTTATAATATTCCAACGCTATTCATCAAATATTAAATGTTTGTCACATTTATCAAGTTATGAAAAAAGATAATTTAAAGTAATGCCGTATCCTAAATTCAATTTTATTTTAGATTACCCCTTAAATACTCAGAGATAAAACCGTAATGGCTAGAAATCCCGGGAGCTGGCTAAATCTGGTGCTTTTATTAACATCAAAATCTATTTTGAGCATTCATACAATTATCAATTTTCTCTTTAATCAAAATAAGAAAAAATTGAAAACATTAATTAGTTTTCTCAGATAAACCAAAAAGGTAGTGAAATAGGGCTTTTATACGGGACTTGAGACAAAAAAAATATCTGAATGCTTTTTGATATTTTTCTCGAAATACTATTTTCCACGTATTATTTTAATGCATTTCGATTTACGATATAGACACTTGCATTAGGGTAACAGAGGGTATTATGGCCAGGTAGGTAATTTGGCCACTAATTTTATATACACCTCTACGGCTCTACCATCTACCGACAAGTTTTAAACTACTTCTGCATATAGGATATCAAGAAGTATAGATTCTAACATAAATTGCGTTATAAAGTTATTCGGAATTCGTTTTACCCGCGGTCTAGTTCTTGTCATTTGAATAGAAATGTTCTCCTAACCTCACATTAAAAAAGCGTCAAAAGTTTGTTTTGTTTGTTAATTTATTTGGATTTGTTATTTTCACACGCAAAGAAACTGAATAAATTCAAATGTACCTTATATTCTGTATTATCTATTGTATGTATTGTACTTTTTAGCAGTTACTATGGAAATGTTGCTACTAAAACAAATAAAAAACAAAAAAGTTGCATGCCAGCTAAAACAGCCGGTGGCCG
Source organism: Mongoloraphidia duomilia (assembly GCA_039654895.1). NCBI lineage: Eukaryota > Metazoa > Arthropoda > Insecta > Raphidioptera > Raphidiidae > Mongoloraphidia > Mongoloraphidia duomilia. The sequence goes on along the minus strand of CM077518.1, from coordinate 31,970,236 downwards.
TTTTACCCGCAAAGTACATTTTTCGTGTGTTTTTCAGTATGAAAATGGAATCAAAAGAAAAAATGTGTGGATTATGGATGGCAAAATAATTAAAAAATGCTGTTAAAGGAGTGGCAGTAAATGGAGTTGCAATTATAAGCCAGCGGGAAAAGCATATAACATTCCTATAGAAGAACATTGAGAAGAATTTTAGAAAAAAACGATGTTGAAATAAAAAAATGCAAACTGGAGCGGCCATCAGTTTTAAATATTGAGCAAACAAAAGAACTAAAGAATCGATCCTACGATTACAGCAAGTCGGGTTTGGGTTATCGCATAGGAAAAACTTGACATCCTGTTTTAACATTAATAATTTATTTGTACATTCGAAATACGATGTTGGAATCATATTATGGTATCGATATATTATACAACACGTAGAAAATACTGGAATATGACCTTGTTTAAATATTCTAGAGTCGTTGTAATATGAAGTCTGATATAATTATTTTATTTGCTGGCTTCTTTCCTTCAAGGTTTTTTGCAACTTTTTATTTAATAACTTCTTTTCCAATATCTTTTTCCTATATATTATGTAATTTTATTAATATCAAGCTATCGAAGGACTTAATAGGTTTAAACAATTTTTTTACCCATTTGGAATTCATCACTGAGTGCTTCAGTAGTTTTTGAATTAAATCCGTTCGTACAACCAGACACACAAACATTTTTTAGCATTAGATTTGGTTTAGTATAATCGAGAAAACAGAAAAAGTATTTAAAAGATGAAAATACGAAAATCATAAGCAGACCTTTCTATTTTATTCATTTAGTATCTGTATTGATTATCTGTCTTGATGACGAAAAATCAGTAGGTATGTCCTCTAAAATGACATTTTATCGGTTCTTTTGTTATTTGTAATTTTGCTTAATTTTGTTCTGAGTCCACCCGGAGATTGGAAATGTAACATGCGCCGAGGCATATCCAGGAGGGTGTAGACTGTATCTATGTGTATATATTATGTAGGTATAGGAGTTTCTACACAATCGGGCGACAACCTGACAGGGAGTCGATCTGTGGCCCAATATGTTGTGGTTCACGTGTACAAATGAGCACAGGCGCATATGGAAACCGACATTTTAATTGAAACCAGAAACATCTTCAACTTTGACCTTTGCGCAAACACTAATATTGTTAATCGCGCTAGTGCTGCCAGCGGAGTGTGATATCAACTACAGACCAGGTAACCGGGGGTGCGATTCCCTAGAATCTAGATGATAATATAGGTTATTAAATATTCATCCTCCCACACAAATCATTGGTTATGTTGAGTGAGTGCAATTTTGTTTATTGTTCACGACTAACAGCAGAGAAATGACAGGAGAGTGTAGTGGGAAAATTTTATTTTCTGGTGTTTTCAAAAGTTATTTTATGACTGTGTCCGAAAATTTGATAACTTATAGTTTGTTCAATGGATCAAGTCTTAAATATTAATTCATTTTTTGTAACACATATTTGAAATATACCTACATTTCGTGTCTCTAGTCGGCTGCTTAAAATAATAAATATCGCACGCGTACACTAATGCAATATTTTAATCCATACGACAACCTGGTAGCGTGCGTTGCTATGGTAATGAAGTAAACAAATATTGTATCCAGGCCGACTACGTAAAAGAAGAAAACAAACAAATCAAAAGATGTGATAGTATTTTTTGCTATCAGTTTAATTTTTATTGTAAATTATAAACGCGTCGACAGCTTAGGTCATTAGCGTCCTTTGCTATCAGTAGTCGGGGATTCGAATACCAAACATTTTTCTTCAGCTCCCGAACGGATCTCCGACTACTGATAACAAAAAAATACTATCTCATGTTTTGATTTGCTTGTTTTCTTGGGCTTGAGAATAGCCGAGAGTGTAGCAATGCTGTTGTTTACATGGCGTTGCTATGGTTCCTCTGTTACAAGTCCCCAGTTCCCGGGTTCTAGCCCGAGAGCTGGTAAAAGTGTCAATTGAATGTTCAATTTATTATTAAAAAAAAAATAATGAATTGAAAATATGAATTGGTGCTCGGCCCAAATAATCTTAGCTGTTGGTGGTCTTTAAAAACACACACGCTTGTTTTCTTCTTTTACGTAGTCGGGTTTTAATTTTCTTAACTTTTATTTTTAAGTACAATCTCAATAGAAAGTTAGAGAAATGTCTTGACAAAGCGGGTAAAAAATATTCCGAACTCTGTATAAAAGTGCCTAACTAGAAATACAAAACGTGTTTTTGTAATAATTCTCTCGAAAAAGAAAAATTTCTCTCATTTATTTCTGTTTTCTATTTTTATTTTGTCATAAAGTTGCAATGACAATTGAGCAAATTTAATTTATTGTCTGCATCATTCTTTATCAAATTAGTGAATTCCGAATGAACTGCTCTGTAGTAGAAAAGGTTCCATTAAACATGACTATTATGCAATTGATTAATAGTAAGTTAGAGTCCAATTATTCTTAGAATGGTACCGATACGTCATCAATGTATTGGCGTCAATCATCAAAAAGCCACCTAAAAAGGGAAAAAAATATAAAAATAACTTTGTTTTGTTTTCATTTTTTTCAGTAACCCTTTGCACACTATGCCATTGGGTCAGGTAGGCGGCGTACAGATAAATAGGCGTTTTCTGTCAATGACGTAGCGGTATCATTCTTAGAATAATCGGATTATATGCATAATTATGGTAGACTTTAATGTGAAGGCAATTGTTTGGAATACTTGTTAGCCCATGCAACTCTATTATTGTCTGATGGTTGAGAACTGTCTTGAATATTGCTAGAGCTAAAGATTTGCATGTCTCAGGATAACATGTACTATGAGATCTGCTCCCACTGCGGCAGAAAGAGCAGATCTCAGACTGCGTGGGGTAACATGTACAGTCGCGGACTTAATAAAGTTTACACTTGAGTTTTTCAATGTAAGTTCACAAAAAGTCAGTAGCTTAGCAACAAAATTAGTTTTTAATAGGTAAATGTAAATGTCAAAAATTGAAAGATATCATTGTCGTTTAAATGCCTCAAAATTATTAAAACGATGAAAAAAAAGATGAATTATTGCAAGATTGGAGGAAGGAATTTGTTAGTATCAAATATTATCAAATCTTATTATGTTTTAATTGAATAATATATAATAAACAACTGAGAACCTTAGTAATTGATACATTACTATCAAAAGCCAAATTACAACATGCAAAAATTAAAAAAACCGGTAACTAGATGATGCAGGTGTAAAGTTTTTTAAGTTCGCGACTGTACATAATATTCCAAATAATTGCCTGCACATTAAAGTCTACCATAAATAATAATCCAAGCTCTGACCGCACAAAAGTCTACTGGACAACACTACTAAAATTTTGTTATTGAATTTAACAGATAATATAATAGAATACATCAAATTGGTGGCAAACTGATTCAATTTTTTTATCATTTTTAGTTGTCAACATCTAGAATAAGGCTCAACACTACTCTTTCATCATTGTCTGCCATGCAAATTTTTTTTACATTCAATGCAGACCTCTCCCAAAAATAATGAAAATTTTCACTATGTTCGCCAGGTATGCAAAAAAATTGCAAGGCAGACAATGATATGTGTAAATAATTGATAGTTCTCCATAATCTGTATAAATTTCATCAAGCTGTTGAGCCATATTCGAGACAAAGTGGTAGCGCAACTATTTATAATTCATAAATTATCAAATTTCTGCAAAGAGTCTAGTAATAATAATAATGAGAAAAACTCATCCTCATTATTTTATAGAAATTTTATCACAAAGCAGTCAGATTAAAAGTTAGAAACCTCATATTTTCAAAGTTCATGTTTCTATACTTGTGGAAGTGATGGTACGGTGATGTGGTGATGACTGAGAGAGAGGAAATGTTTTTATAACTCAATTCATTGTCCAGAGAAATTACTAACTTCCACACGTTTGTCATACACAATTATGGTACAATACACAAGGTACTTAAAGCGTTCGATGCACTCAAACTAGCCAGCAACACATAACTAAATTATCTGCCTACAGTAAACTGATTATGATATCCCACCAAAAACAATTCTTGTAAAAATAAAGTCAAGTCTCGCGACCGCATAGCTGCAGTAAAAAGTTGATCTAATAGAGCCAAGTCCAATAATTAATTGTAAGCGAAAAGTAGTGAAATCTAAAACTTAACTAACTTCAAAGTTTGCTAAGAAAATAAAGTACGAATGACTTGCAGTGGAACTATGGAGTTAGCTACGTTTTAGATTTCAATATTTTTCACTTACAATTAATTGGACTTGGCTCTATTAGATCTCATAACTTTTTACTGCTACGCGATCGCGAGACTTGGCTTTATTTTTACAATTGTTTTTGGTGGTATTTCAATTCTTTTTGTAGGATGTTGCTTATATACTAAATCTAGCCAGGATGTCAAATTTCCACTTAGAGATCCTTCTTTATTACATACCAACAGAAATCTGCACCCCCCCACTATGAGGGGTTGGAGAAGAAAATCACAGATTTTTAATTTCCTCGTTCCTTGTATGCGAAACCCAGCCTGCATACCAAATATCAGCTTTCTAGGATTACGGGAAGTACCATAGGTGTTTGATAACGAAATTAAGAAACTTTGCGTAATAATAAAATGTAAAGTAGCACGGCTATAAAAATGAAATTTGGTACATTACATAAGCTTGGTGAACTGCACTCTATCCTGAAAATTTGAGACCTGAGTTTTTTCGAGACCAAAGTTACGAGGCTTAAAAATGCACCAAATCGCTTCGAGAAAAGGTAGGCTAAGCACTAAAACGTAACAAAAATAATAATAATAAAAAAAAAAATAACGCAAGAAATATAGGTAAACGAAAATAAAGTTTTAACGTTTGTCCTGATTTTTGTTTCTAAATCCTGATTTTTTTGCCATGAATTTGATAGATGTCCTTCTTGTTGTGGAAGTAGATACGGTAACCTCAATGTACATTGTACAGGCACGTGCACGTGCATCAGCAAGAAATTAAGTTTTTGCAAGAGGCCGCGGGTGAGAAACACAGTCTCATATCACATAATTATGTATACCTCTGATATGAACGTAATAGTCATGAGAATAAACTAGAAGCTTGCTGTAATGGTTGTACGCATGACATGTTGCAATTTTTTTCCTCCAACTGAAAGGTGATTTGTTGGTTTTTTATCAGATACATATTTTACTAAGGCTCTTAAAATGAAAAAAAATTCGACTGATGACCAGTCCTATACTTCCCACCTAGTAAATATTTGCAAAAAATAAACACTCTTTTTTTTTTATTCTTTGACTAGGCCCAAATAACCTTAGTTGTTGGTGGTCTTTAAAACACAATTTAATTTTTATTCTTTGAAAAAAGCATGGCCCTCTTTTTTGTTTGGTGATCTTAACTTAATATAGCAAAAATCATGGTTACCTTGATTTACGTACAGTTTTTATTTTTTTTAGTAAAATATTTTTTTTCTCGAAAACTATACATTTTAGAGAAAAAAAATATTTACATTTTTTTCATATTATAACATCTAGAATTCATTTATATTTTTTTTTACCTATGTTAATACGTGACATTGAGGACGTTTTTTTGAATATCTCAGGATCCACTGAACCGATTTGACTCAAAATCTAATCAGATCTAAGTTAAAGGCTGATAAACACAATAGAACAATCGGCATGCCCGTATGTTGTTCCGTTCTTAAGATATCGAAGGCGAAAAATTGACCACATACACACATACACACACACACACACACATACAGACATCAGTCAGAAAATGATCTTAAACGATTACTAGGGTCTCAAAACGTGAAAATCTGTTAAAATCTCGAAATATTGTTTTCGGACTGAATCCATTACTTCCCTACCATAGTAGAGGTGGGAAGTAAAAATCTAAATAGAGTGCTTCGATGTCGCCAGGGTATCCAGCCAGCACGATCCTCATAATTCTGTTTGCCTTTGCTTTTCCAACAAAATATTTATCAGAAATTGTTGTCACATTTAAAAAATATATGCTAATTGTAATACATTTTTATTATACTTTCCTTATCAATAATCTCTAAGACTTTTAAATTCGGCGTGTATAAGAATTGTAAAAAAATTGTAGTTATAATATTTCATAGTGATCCGCGATGTTTAGAATAATATTACAGAGAATAGTATAATATTATTATCTAATTTCTTGACAATGAGGGTAAAAAAATAAAGGAACAAGCCGTGAGGTGGGTCGTTTATTAGGACTAAAGTGCGACCCTTGAGGTCC
>CM077518.1:31941704-31963859 GCA_039654895.1 Mongoloraphidia duomilia | reverse complement strand
TAAAATTTTTCTATCACGAGTTACGAGTACCTTCCACACCAAATAAAAAAAAATCCGTCTAGGTATCCATAGGAAATTTAATGCTCTATAAACGATGCTTTTTTCCTTATCTCGATAACTTAAAAAATGTTCAAGTTATAAGCATTTAAGTTCATTTAAAAATTAGTTTTTTCTTCTATTTGGCAATTTTTCATTTAATTCGCTTGTACTTAAATGCTTATAATTTTAAAATGTCTGAAGTTATCGGGATAGGACAAAAACATCATTTAGGGCAATAAATTTCCTCGGGGTTCCTAGACGGATTTTTTTTATTCGGTATGGAAGGTACTCGTAACTCGTGTTAAAAAACACGTAAAACTCTATGATGATTTCAACTTTGACTGCACATAACTTCTCAATTTTTAAAGATATCGATAAGAGACAAAAATCATGCTTTAGAGCGTTCTTTGCTTTATGAACATGTGTATTTTCAGTTTAAAATTCGATGAAGAACACAATAAATAAAGCTATTGAAAATGACGTTACGTTTTAACAATTGGTTTCCAAGACTACAAAAAGCGCGTGTTTTTCAAGAAGCTGTTCGGCGCTTACTATTCGTACCACAGACAATTTGTGAGAATTAAAACTGTAGGAAATGTAATCCTATTTAAAACATTACACAATGAAAGAATCGCTTAAGTCGACCGTTTCTGAGATATTTCGTAACAGGCTTACGAAAGGCTTGCAAAACTATATCCAAGAGGGGGTGGCGGGGTAAGTACAGAAGGGATAACAGGGAACTTTTGTAAAAATACATGACTAAAGGTGTTCTACCATCTGTGAAAAATCCAGTTCTATGGGAATTAGTTGCGACATAAAACCTTTAATGACCGGGCTAAATTGTCGTGTCGTTTTTTAATTTAATTTTATTAATTTTCGTTTGTTGAGTCTCGTTGTTCGCATTATGTTTACTTATGTGGGTTAATTGACGATTACCCGTGGCTCCGCTAACGCATATTAAAATTTTTTATGCCTTCCCATACAAACTTCAACACCCCGTTGCACCCCGCCTTAGGGGCTGCCTTAAAAAATCCTAAAATACGTGTTTCGATATTTGTTTTAAAGAGTATTTATACCAAGTTTCAAGCTGATACTCGCTGGGAATATTTTCACCCTATTACCCCCGGAAACCCCTTTTTAGTGTACCTCTACATCCAGTAATAAACATAACTTCCAAAGATTTTTTCGTTGGAGAGCAGCCAATTATATAATTGTTTCGAAACATATAAGAAAAAATCATTTTACCAACCAGTAGCCACAATCAGGATTCTAACCTGAACCTTTCCACTATCGCGGCGGAATGAGCTTACAATACTCAATTGTGACAAGATTGCTAAACTAATATTCTCCATATATGCTTCAGAATCAATAGATTTTCATTATATAATTGTTTCGAAACATATAAGAAAAAATCATTTTACCAACCAGTAGCCACAAGAAAATCTATTGATTCTGAAGCATATATGGAGAATATTAGTTTAGCAATCTTGTCACAATTGAGTATTGTAAGCTCATTCCGCCGCGATAGTGGAAAGGTTCAGGTTAGAATCCTGATTGTGGCTACTGGTTGGTAAAATGATTTTTTCTTATATGTTTCGAAACAATTATATAATTGGCTGCTCTCCAACGAAAAAATCTTTCAATTGCATTTCAGCCGTATAAAAAAACTATTAATAACTTCCAAATTCCATGTTTCTATCTTCAGTGGTTTAGGCTGTGCAATACAGCCCCTTTGACCCCTTAGGGGTTGAATTTCAAAAAATACCTTCTTAGTGGGTGCTTACGTCACAAAAGGAATCTACTGCCCAAATTTCAGGTTTATAGCTTCAGCGGTTTGGCCTGGGCGTTGATAAGTCAAAAAACCCTACACCCCCGTTTTACCCCCTTAGCGGTTGAATTTAAAAAATGCTTGAATATCATCGGTTTGTTGCATCGAACTCATCGAAAAAATAAATTATTGTAATAAAATTATATTTATCATACCTACATAAATATAATTATTTTATTATATTAATTTATTTTTAACAACCGTCAGTTAAAATTATCACAGTAAAAACCATTCATTACTTATATATGTAACAGATGTTTTCACTAAGTACTTGAGGACGTCATAATAAATTTGACGAAACGTTGTACGCATGTTAATTAACATCTTTATATTTTTTCCAAATACCTGCTACTTTTTTATCTTATCTACCTTATCTTACCATATCACAGCTAGGTATATCTGAAACATTTGTACGCAGCTAAGCAGTTCTAATTAGATTATTATACGAAAACCACCAAAAATAAGAAAAAAAAATGAAATATAAACGATTGGAAAACATTCAGACATAATATACAAGCATATGGAAATGACGTATCACTTACAATAATACTATTAATGTAGATTAATTTAACACATTGAGCTAATAGAAAAATCTATTCACATCATTGAGTATATTATTATTATAACACAAAATATATATATTTTTAATGATTTTAATTTTTATTACGTGTAAGAAATATCATTTACAAATAAATATCTAAAAATCTTTGATCAAATCACAAATTAATTTATTTTACTATTTACGTACACATTTATTATATTTTGTATTAGTTATTGTATGTTTTTAATTGACACTTTATTTTAATAAATAACTATTATTATAAGTCACTAATTACTACTGTTAAAATTGACACATATTACGTGATTGGTCCATCAAGAAGTTATATCTAATTTAAAAAAATATTAATTCGTTTTTTTTATCGGCATGTATTGAAGCATTTATTTTTTATTACACTATTTTATTACTTTCTAGTAAAACGAAAATAATTAAAACATGAATTTTATAGTTGACATTATTATTATTTAAGGCCACATCTATAGGTAAATATATAATAGTTTCTAGTTTAGGATACACAAGTAATTTATAAATATTATGAACTCTCGGTATTGACTGAAAAGTAATATTTATTTTTTCCAATTACAAAATAATTTATGAATAAAACTCACAATCCAACCGTTACAATAAAAAATAATTTTTTTTTAAAACAATATTTTGCTACCGGTTTCAACTTACATATGAAGCCATCAACAGACCGGTAGGGAAATATTTTTATAAACAAATTATTTCATCTTGTAAATGTTGTATTGTGCTTTTTTCATATTTCGGTTATAAGTATTACCACTTCACATTTATTTTGAGAATCTAGTTTATAAAATGGTACCTACTTTTTTAAAATAAATATTCAGTTATTTTCCATAATATTAGCAATGGAATATTTACATACAGGGTGGTGTCCCTTGGCTTTAAATCTATACAAAAATGTTAAATCATAAAATGACAATAATTAATGTGAAATATTTTTTGAGATATTATATTCACATATTTAACAATTTTAAAGTTTATTAACAAGAAGTGGCAACAGAGAATTATGTTTTAACTGCTATTAGTTATTATAGGACATTGGAAAAAAATTTCTATCGTTTAGTTCAGAGTATGGAGCTGGCATAACTTCGAAAAAATATATTTCTAGCGATTTTTTAATGTTTACAGTCTGTACCTATAGGTTAGGTAAAAAAATGAGAACGTGCTTTAATAATTAAAAGAGAATACCACAATTTATTATGTTTTCCCACATAACAGGGTGATATTTGTTCAGCCACAGGTTGAGTAGGTACTACCATTTCTATATTTCATAGAACGTCGTGCTATCCAATAGAATTAATAAATACAAAAGGCTTATAAGTGTAGAAACACATTATGCGTTCATATTACCGTTCTCAACAAATCATTTTTACCCAGTTAATTTTAGGGATGTGAAAAAATAATCGATTTTTATATTAATCGATTATTTTTTTCTTATAATCGATTTTTAACAATCGATTTTTTTAATAATAATAATCGATTTTTTATAAATCGATTAATTTTTAAATAATAATAATCGATTTTTTATAAATCGATTATTTTTTAAATCGCTTATATAAATTACACTTTTTGTTTATTTTTTTTTATTAATATTAATATTAAGAAAGAATATAGGCTTTGGGAAACCCAATGCAGCCAACATTTACAAATTACACGTTTTAATCGATTTTTGTAAACAACGCCATCTGTGCGACGAATGGAAAAACGTAAAATAAGTTCACTAAACGTAAACTAATCAGTCGGAAAATGGCGCCATCTGTATGTATTATGTAAAATAGTTTCATATCGATACCCTTCCAATTGTTTTCATTCATTATAAAAGTATGCAATTTTTCGAATAATAGAAAAAATCGATTTTTCATAAAAATCGATTATTTCTTTAAAAATCGATTTTTTACAAATCGATTTATATTGAAAAGAGAAAAATCGATTATTAAATAATCGATTTATATTGAAAAGAGAAAAATCGATTATTAAATAATCGATTTTTTTTACTCAATGTCACATCCCTAGTTAATTTTAGAACGGAATTATATTCATAATATTTATCGACCATTGTGCTGGTTTTTCCACTTTTTTATTATAGATAGAAATAAATTTTATCTACTCGTAAAAACATGCCATTTAAATACATATTATAATTAAGACTTATGGTCGGTAAAGTACGGCATTTTATCGACACGACATAATTCCATAATGAGCTTTCAGGAACAATGTCGATAAAAGTGAGTAAAATAGTCGATAAATGTTTTCTATATATTACAACTTTAAAAGTATGCCAAAAATACCAACTAACAAAGGTAATACGGGCAATAGTATTAAAAAAAGTGGTCAAGTGCGTGTGGAACTCGCGCTACAAGGGTACAACAATTGCGATTGACACCCAGCACTTTAATAATTATTTTGTAAACATTGCTGACGAATTGTTAAAGCTAATTAATACGCACCTTGTGGACGCGTGTGAATATCTAAAAAATCTTGATACGACAAAAGCAAATTCCATCTTTATTGAGCCCACCAATGATTACGAAGTTAAAAACATTATAAATAATTTAAGCTCAAGTGGTTGCAAGGACGTATTCGATCTAAATAGTAAAATTCTTAAGAGTGTTAGCCATTTGATAGCTGAGCCATTAGCTCATGTTTTTAATAGCTGCATTGAAAATGTTATTTTACCTTACATATTCAAAATTAGTAAGGTTATACCATTACATAAAAAGGGAGACATTAATGATTCATCAAATTTTCGACCCATTTCTATCATTCCTATTTTTTCAAAAAATTTTGAATACATTTTAAAATCAAGGATAATATCCTTTCTGGAAGTTAACAAAATTTTCACAAATTATCAATTTGTTTTCAGAGCTAAAGGCTCAACTATCGAGGCGCTAATAAATATTTTGAACACTATATTTGAAGGGAAAAATATTGGCTTACTTACTGAAGCAGTTGTCATGGACCTCAGCAAGGCCTTCGACTGTGTTTCTCACAATGTTTTATTGAAAAAACTATTTTTTTATGATTTCAGGGGTAAGTCTTTTGACTTAATGTCATCCTATCTACATAATAGATACCAATATGTCCAATGTGGTGAAAAGAAATCTGACCAAAAATTAATGCGTCATGGAGTACCGTAGGGTTCAGTCCTCGGTCCCGTTTTATTTGTCGTGTATATTAACGACATTGTCGCCAATATTAAATCAGCTAAGACTTTCTTGTATACTGATGACACAACTATTATTATACAAGTGTAAATATAACAAATGTACAAGAGAAAAGTAATCTGGCACAGTCGGAAGCCTTGCAGTGGTTCACGGCAAATTACTTAACTCTAAATACGCAAAAAACACAAAAAATTACGCTTCTTCTGTAATGATAATAACAATCCCTGTATTAACTTGCTTGGTCTAACTATAAACAGTAAATTTTCATGGAGAAACCACATAGAAAACTTGCAAAGTAAACTGTCTAAGATTCTATTTTTGATGAGAAAACTGTCTAACAATGTACATTATGTAGATCAGAACGTCTTAAAAATAGCCTATTTTGCGTTATTTCACTCAAAAATCTTATATGGACTTGAAATATGGGGCAATGCCGCCTCTGCACAAAAGCTGTTTATTTTGCAAAAGGAGGCATTGAGAATTATTTGCAACGCTAAACCACGCGACAGTTGCAAGCCAATGTTTCTCCAATTAAATATTTTAACTTTACCAGCTCAGTGTATTTATAACTGCTTAATATTTGTTAAAAAACATTCAAACAAAATTAATAATCATATGTCCCTGCATCATTACAATTCAAGAATAAAGGAAGATCTGATCATCCCTTTTTTTCATACAAAAAATTCAACATATGGTCCTAATTACTTAGGTATGCAATTTTTTAATAGACTATCTCTGGACACTCGAAACCAGTGTCTCAAAATTTTCAAAAAGAGAATTTACAAATATCTCATTAAAGAGTGTTTTTATACTTATCAAGAATTTTTAGATGTAGACAATGCCCCTAACTAACTTTATTATGTTTTGACGTGTTTTTAACAATTATTTGTATTACTAAAACCAATAAATCTATCTAATTATCTATCTATCTATGTACCAAATTTCAACTTTTTTCGTCTAGTAGATTCGGAGAAAATAAGCTGTCACAGACGGACAGACAGACAGAGTAATCCTATAAGGGTTCCGTTTTTTCATCGGATGTACGGAACCCTAAAAATGGTGCCAAATTGTTCAGAAGGCTATGAAACTTGGTTCGCCCCCTAGATCCCGCCATCCGACCGACACCAACGGTATAATATGTGCCATATTATGGCAAATACACTAATGATGATCTGTAACCGGTAAACTGTCCACATATTATATGTTATTACAATAATAATTTCCTGTATTTAATACATTCGCGATTTATCGTAGCAGGAAATAGATACCTACTGATGCAAATTACGCCCGATCATCATAAACGTTAATTTACGTTTATGCCAAGCTCATATTAGCACGACATAAATGTCTTTTTGTAACACATGTATGAAATGTACAACATATCGTTAGACTAGTCGGCTACGTAAAAATAATATTTATCGCACGGCTGTAATATAATATATTTGTGTGTGATATCATCGCTTGACTCAATAATTAACTATTTTTCAAACAGATAAGTTACACCATAACTACACATTTTGCATTTGTTTGTTTTTTTTTTTTTGTTTTTTATTTCTTCTATTTTTTTTTAGTCCGATCAACATATAATTTTTGTGCTCCCACCCTAGCACTGGCTTGCCAAGTTGGGTGGGAAAATTCTAAACATTTTATATTGTTATCAATAAATGTGTATTTTTTTTTGAAGGAATAAATAAATAAAATAAATAAAAATAAAAACTAGCATAAAAAATATTTTATTCCATACGACTTTAGATAGGACCAGTGCAAAAAATAATTTTTTCAACACTTGCATCAAAAGTGCAATTTTAGATGGCTGTGTACCGTTTGAAAAGTGATTCTTTATGGAAGCTTCTGATGCGTTCGAAAGGTAGTGTTTAAAGTAAATTTTAACGCACTCCGTTCTGTAAAGTAATACTGTTTTGTTTTACTTTATAACACACGTGCGTAATAAAGTACTTTATAGATTACTTTGTTATAATGTCGCTAATAAAATATTTATCCAAATTGTGTTTTATTTGCTTAAAATTGAACTTTTGAAGCAGTTGTTGCAAAAAATATTGTATGTAACGCGTTGCTAAAGTGACGAATCTGATAGTCGCGATTTTACAATACTATCTTAAGGTTATGTTGCATTTATATCAGAACGAGTGTGTGATTACCGCGCGAGCCGAAGGCGAGTGCGGTAATCACACCCAACATAAACTAGGTAATATATTTTTAATTTATTTGCCATCATAATATGACACCTATAGGCGTCATTCGGATGGCGGGACCTAGGGGTCGGGCCAAAATGTTTCGAATTTTCATACCCTCCTGAACAATTTGGCACCATTTTTGGACATGTCTCTCAGTTAATTTATTTTAACGAAGTCCATCACCGCACGAATCCTGTTTAAAATGGGCCCAATCAGACGATTTTAAGGGTGGTTTTAAGGGGTTGAAAAAAGTTTTTGAGCAGAAAAATACCGACAAAATTCTCAGAATCGTCTCAAAATTCAAGTTTAACCTTTTAGTAAAGATTAAAATGTGCTGCTAAAATTTTAATAAAATCAGCCTGACAGGACCGGACTTATAAAATATTATGAAAACACTAGTTTTCGGATACGAATTTGTCTACTTACTGAATGGTGTATTTAATTTGGTGCAAATGTTGTATTGAAAATAATATTGCAATTAAGAAAAAAAATTATAATTTTAAGGGATTTATTAAGGGGTTCAATTTTTTATTTTGTCCAAAAACAAACTTAAGTTCACACAATAAATTCACAATGCTTGTATTAGCAAATACACTATATTGTCGGCAGGATTTGGCAGTGCGACTCGAGTTTAAGGCCAGACTTCGAGGGTCTTGTTCTTTGTTGAGATGGGAATACATTTCAATGTAACGAAGACGAGAATTATTATTCTTATACACTGTCTGTTTCCAACCATTCAACCCAGTTCCCGGGAGCTGGTAAAAGTGTCAATTGTTTTTCAATATAGTATTAAAACATAATAAAAAATTTTGGAGCATACAAGTAATTCAAGAATTACAAGGCGCGATATTCATGTAGGTATTGTGTGTAAACGGTTTTATAAAACTCGTCAATATCTATTTTCAAAAAGATCGGATAATTTTTACACAAAAAGTACATATTGCCGCCGTTTTGAAATCTGACGTCATTTTATTTTTTTGTGTCCTATGAAACTCTGAAATACCGATTTTCAAAAGAATCGGAATATTTTTACAAAAAAGTACAAATAGCCGCCATTTTTAAATCTGACGTCATTTTATTATTTTGTGTTCTATGAAACTCTCAAATATCAATTTTCGAAAGGATCGGATAATTTTTACAAAAATGTACATACGGCCGCCAATTTGAAATCTTACGTCATTTTATTTTTTTACGTCTGAAACTCTCAAATATCAATTTTCAAAAGGATCGTATAATTTTTAGAAAGGAGTACAATATATTTCCGCGGTTTTGAAATCTGACGTCATTTTATTTTTTTGTGTCCTATGAAACTCTCAAATATCAATTTTCAAAAGGATCGGATAATTTTTACAAAAAAGTACATATGGCCGCCATTTTGAAATCTGACGCCATTTTATTTTTTTGTGTCCTATGAGACTCTCAATATCAATTTTCAAAAGGATCGGATAATTTTTACAAAAAAGTACATACGGCCGCCATTTTGAAATCTGATGTCATTTTATTTTTTTGTGTCCTATGAAACTCTCAAATACCGATTTTCAAAAGAATCGGATAATTGTTACAAAAAAGTACATTTGGCCGCCATTTTTAAATATGACGTCATTTTATTTTTTTGTGTTCTATAAAACCCTCAAATATCAATTTTGAAAAGGATCGGATAATTTTTACAAAAATGTACATACGGCCGCCATTTTGAAATCTGACGTCATTTTATTTTTTTGTGCCTTATGAAACTCTCAAATATCAATTTTCAAAAGAATCGTATAATTTTTAGAAAGGAGTACCTACTACATATTTCCGCCATTTTGAAATCTGACGTTATTTTATTTTTTTGTGTCCTATGAAACTCTCAAATATCAATTTTCAAAAGGATCTGATAATTCTTACAAAAAAGTACATATGGCCGCCATTTTGAAATCTGGCACCATTTAATTTTTTTGTGTCCTATGAAACTCTCAAATATCAATTTTCAAAAGGATCGGATATTTTTTACAAAAAAGTACATATGGCCGCCATTTTGAAAAATCTGACATCATTTTATTTTTTTGTGTCCTATGAAACTCTCGAATATTAATTTTCAAAAGGATCGGATGATTTTTACAACAGAGTATATGTGGCCGCCATTTTGAAAAATCTGACGTCATTTTATTTTTTGGTGTCCTATGAAACTCTCAAATATCAATTTTCAAAAGGATCGGATAATTTTTACAAAACAGTTCATATGGCCGCCATTTTGAAAAATCTGATGTCATTTTATTTTTTTGTGTTCTATAAAACTCTCAAATATTAATTTTCAAAAGAATCGGATAATTTTTACAAAAAAGTAGATATGGCCGCCATTTTGAAATCTGACGCCATTTTTTTTTTGTGTCGTATAAAACTCTCAAATATTAATTTTCAAAAGGATCGGATAATTTTTACAAAAGTGACGTACACTACTTCGTGACGTGACGTTTCACTTTTTATTATTTTTAGGTCCCCATCTGAAACGTGCGTTAAGAAGCATAGCTTCAAATAAAAATAGGTAAAAAAACTTTTAAGTTAAACGGTTTTATAAATGTTTTAAAAAAAAAAAAATAATATTTAATTTAGGTTCATAAGAATAAAAGCGTTGGTCGTACACTCTATGATAATTTATTACAGTCACGACCCACGCTTTTATGCTTATGAACCTAAATTAAATTTTATTTTTTTCTTTTTAGTACATTTATAAAACCGTTTAACTTAAAAGTTTTTTATCTATTTTTATTTTTAATTTTTTAGTGTGATTTATTTCCTTAGTCTGATTTTATAACATTTATCCGATCCACTGAAACGTTACCGGAGAAAGACCTTTTGCCTGTGAAAATTCAAAAGTACGATTTGCACCCGGACGAAAGCCGGGCCGGTCAGCTAGTTATCATAATATTGTATTGTTACCGGAGCTACACATGTGTGCAAAATTTCAACTCAATCGGATCACGGGAAGTGGGTAAAAATTCAAAAGTACGATTTACACCCGGACGAAAGCCGGACCGGTCAGCTAGTTACCATAAATTGTATTGTCACCGGAGCTACACATGTGTGCAAAATTTCAACTCAATCGGATCACGGGAAGTGGGTGAAAATTCAAAAGTACGATTTACACCCGGACGAAAGCCGGGCCGGTCAGCTAGTTACCATAAATTGTATTGTCACCGGAGCCACACATGTGTGCAAAATTTCAACTCAATCGGATCATAGGAAGTGGGTGAAAATTCAAAAGTACGATTTGCACCCGGACGAAACCGGACCGGTCAGCTAGTTATCATAATATTGTATTGTCACCGGAGCTACACATGTGTGCAAAATTTCAACTCAATCGGATCACGGGAAGTGGGTGAAAATTCAAAAGTACGATTTACACCCGGACAAAAGCCGGGCCGGTCAGCTAATTACCATAATATTGTATTATCACCGGAGCTACACATGTGAGCAAAATTTCAATTCAATCGGATCATAGGAAGTGGGTGAAAGTTCAAAAGTACGATTTACGCCCGGACGAACCGGGCCGGTCAGTTAGTTACCATAATATTGTTTTGTCACCGGAGCTACACATGTGTGCAAAATTTCAACTCAGTCGGTCGCAAGATTTGTAACAAATATACGGGATCAAGCTAAATAAAACCACCGTTTAAAAACAATGCATCACTTACTTATTTTTGCGTGATGCCAGAACATACGTTTTTATTTGAGAATCAGTTCGGTTGCTTTTGCGTGATGCCAGAATATTTTAATACTCGCAGTCGCATAAAAAGTTATTTACTTGAATAAAAATCATGTAAATCGGATCAGTGGTTCTCGAGTTATAAGCGTACAAACGGACATACAGACAGAGAATGTCAAATTGTTCGGGAAGGTATGAACGTCGAGAAATTTTGGTCCGATCCCTAGGTCTCGCCATCCGATCGACGTCAATAATTAGTTACACGTCATTTTAACTCAGTAGGCCAGGGTTTTTAAACTTAAATTCAAACATCAGCAGTCAAAAAATTGAATAACTATATTGAAATAATGCAATATAAGACAGAGCATACGCTATCTTCCAATATCCATATCACACTGTGCAACAGACAAGGACAACCGAAACAAGTTCGCGATTTATTAGATAAAGTCGCATTTATTTAGCTTAATAATCATATAAATCTGTATAAAAAAACTGTTTTGACACAATATTATACATGAAATCTATCTAAAATTTTCTGCTCTTTCGTTTAAGACAGGTTTCGAATCGATCTGACTTAAATTGAGCAAACTATAAGCAATAAACAACGTTTTTTCTAATTTGCTCCCCTCTGGGGCCAAAATTCAAAAATCGAGCGACGTTAGGATCAAATAGACCCCGAGAGGAATCGAACAAAAAAAAGTTTTTTAAAATCGGTTAATCCGTTTGGGCTGTACGACTGATACAAAAAATCCGTTACAGATTCACAGATTCACAGACAAAGCGAGTGTATATAGGCGCTTCTAGCTTCGCTAAGATCGCGCCTAAAAATTGAAAATACGAATTGTTGCTAGGTCCAAATAACCTTAGCTGTCGGTGGCCTTTAAAAACACACACTCCAATCATTCAAAACATTTTAAAAATAACAATTAATAGTGATTAATCATTAATTATTTAATAGTGATTAACGCTGTTTTCATTTTTATATCGTTCGAAAACCTTTTAACAACCTGTCAACACGTCTTCTGTAGACACCTTTAGAAACAAGCGCTGACTTTTTTCTTAATATGCTACATTGCTGTTTCAGAGGGTTTCAAAGTGTCGAAAAATGTTTCATTATCTTTACGGACAATAATAACAAAGCCAACAAATCCAGTCATCTTTAGAGCCCTTATGTCACGTGGAAGAGTTGGGCAAACAAGAGGTCGGACCCCTCAGGCGGCCACACTAATGATAAAAGTTATCCCGGGATGCAGCTTCCGTCGCAACAAACAAACTTAATAATATAAAAGAAAGGCAAAGCACTTCCACATGACATGACTAATGAAGTTATTGCTTTCCACACGAGAAACAGATATTCTTTCGCAGACTGTGGCACTTTATATGTCGTAATGTCACCAAGTAGGATGTAGGTATATTGAGATTTTGTGCTTGCAGTTCATATATGCACTTGAAACCTAAGTTTCTCTTTTTAATAATGGCACAGGTACACCCAAGACAATAAAGTTCAAATATTAATATTTAGAAATGCTATTTGACGTGAAATTAATAGAATAGATTAATGTCTGCTTTATCGCACATTTAACACGCTGTTTTGTTAATCGCTGTTAAATTTTTACACATAAAATATACGAAGTAACCATAGTAACCATAGAAATAGCAGCTAATTAACATAAAATTAAAATGCACGATAAACCCGACATAAGAATATAAATAAACAAGCCGTGAGGTGGGTCGTTTATTAGGACTGAAGTGCGACCCTTGAGGTCCACACGACGAACTTCCCAGTTTGATAAATATTTAATAATAATAATTAAATTAGATATTACACAGAAAAGTAATCATGTTAATCATTAAAACATAACTATTATTTATTTTTAACAATAATAAAAAAAAAAAACGGCTGAACCGATTTTTATAAAATTTATGTCGGATCAAAATGACGTTAACACGCCTTGATTGACATCCTTACGAAGTCGATATAATTTTTTATTCGCGAGATATTGTGTAAAATCTACTTTTTTGGAGTCACGCGTCGATTGGCACCCTAACGTAGTCGATATCATTTTTCATTCTCGAGATTTCATCTAAGAAAGAACTGGACACATACGTACGTACATACGTACACACACACACATACATCTTTGTAAAAATAGTGTAGTGACCTTGAAACATAAAAATTTGTTATACATTTTGATTTTGATTTTCGGACCCATTACAATAACTTCCAATGGGAAGTTAATAACAGGCCTAACAGAGCATGAAAAGTTTTAAATGTTATAACGATTGGACCGACATTATTATCTTGGTTTAAAATGAAATTGAAATATGTGAGGCATTAGTATTATAGCATAATACCTAATAGTCTAGTTCACATCTTGAGAAATGTGTTAATTCTTGTTACTGCTAGTTAAAATATGTGTGATAGCTCATTGGATTCGTAATGACGTCTACAAAAATGTGCGAAAGTTTGAAACCCGCAGATAAAAAATTGCAAAAGATATTAACAATTAAAGACTCCAAAAAAATGGGGATCAGTTTTTTGCAAATAATTTGAAAACTATTAATATTTAAGAATTGTAACACAAATATTCTTAAAGAGGAGGAAATTTCGCAAAAAAAATGTCGACTCCCGGAATTTCATCTCTGTAATTAATAGTTTCAATTTAATGTTGAACATAGGGCTTTTCGCGGCGAGCGCTGTGTCGTAACGTAGCCACGAAACCGGCCGTTGCAGATAAAAAGATTTTTTTTACTCTATAAAATATTAATTTAAAAATTTGAAAAAATTAAAGTATTATCTAGACACTTGAAGGAACAATGTCCCGGTGGAAAAAATTTTTTTCACTCATTTTTCATAAAATGAGCCTATTGTTAATTAACACAATGTCCCGGTGGAAAAAATTTTTTTTCACTCATTTTTCATAAAATGAGCCTATTGTTAATTAACTATTTTTTTTAGAGTTCTTGTTTACATTCCAAGTCGGATAATTTTTAAACAAAAGCTTCGAAAATTATTTCGCTTCGTGGAGACTTTTTGACAATAATATACTAATTAATGAGACTACCAACTTATGGTATTTTTAATTGTTATAATCTACGAATTATGATTAATTTAAACAAAAAAAAATTTAAAAGTTAAAAAAAGGGGTTGAAA
The DNA here is from genome assembly GCA_039654895.1 of Mongoloraphidia duomilia. Taxonomy (NCBI): domain Eukaryota; kingdom Metazoa; phylum Arthropoda; class Insecta; order Raphidioptera; family Raphidiidae; genus Mongoloraphidia; species Mongoloraphidia duomilia. Next base: position 31,949,211 of record CM077518.1, on the reverse strand, counting down.
TTTTTTTTTTATTTATTGTTATCACTATTTTTAGATATGAAGAAGCTATTACATAACGGTAGAATAAAATTTTTAGCGCAATTTGTTTAAATAAATTTTTTAAACAAATGGACCAATTAAATTTTTTTGAAAATTTTTTTTGCCATTTTGTATATTATAAAATATTATGATTTTTTAAATCAAAAAAATTTTTAATAAAAAATGTTTTTTCATATTTTAATGCATACGGTTGTTTTCGTTATATACCGGTGGAAAAAAAATTTTTCAGTCATTTTTCATAAAATGAGCCTATTAATTAACTATTTTTTTTTAGAGTTCTTGTTTACATTCCAAGTCGGATAATTTTTAAACAAAAGCTTCTTAAAAATTATTTCGCTTCGTGAAGACCTTTTAACAACTATACTAAATGAGACTACCAACTTACGGTATTTTTAATTGTTATAATCTACGAATTATGATTTATTTAAAAAAAAAAAATTAAAAAGTTACTAAAAAGTTTAAGCAAAATCGCAGGATAGTGGACAAAATAATTTGATTTATTAAATTAAATTCAATCAATTATAGAACAGACACTCAAAATTTAAGTAGTCAGTACAATTATATTATGAAATTATACTAATTTTTGTATTATTATTATTATTGATTGTTAAAATTTATAGTCAACATAATTTGTTACCATGTTACCATGTTTTTGTCTTATGTACCCTATCTTATGTTAATTGCTATGGTTAGTAATTAATATTAATTTTCATAAATATTGTTATTTTTATGATTGTACTTGAAAAAGTCTAAATCTATAGACGAAACGTCGTACATTTAATTTAATAAATCAAATGATTTTGTCCACTATCCTGCGATTTTGCTTAATTTTATTATAATCACGATGGACACGATTTCTAATATAAAGTTACTAAAAAGGGTCGAAATTTTTTTTTTATTTATTTTTATCACTGTTTTTAGATATGAAGAAGCAAACAGTAGAAAAAAAAAATTAGCGCAAATTGTTTAAATAATTTTTTTAAACAAATGGACCAATTAAATTTTTTTTTGCCATTTTGTATATTATAAAATATTATGATTTTTAAATAAAAAAAATTTTCTTAAAAAATTTTTTTAATTGTTAAAAAACGTTTTTTAAGTTTATTTATTATTTAAACAAATCAATAAGAAAAAAATTTGGTTTGCGATTCTCTACAAGAATAAAAAAAATGTTCATAAATATTTTATTTGTTTATTAAAAAAACAATTTGTTATAAACAATAATTGTCGAATATGTTTATATTTTTTTTTAGATTTAAACAACCGTACGCATTAAAATATGAAAAAAAAATTTTATTAAAAATTTTTTTTCTTAAAAAGTTTTTTTATTATTATACTGTCTGAAATCACATATGGTTTCAGACAGTATAATAACGAATTCAGTTATCAATTGTTTTAACAATAAAACTAATTTTGATATCAGAAAAAATATAGATAAACTATTTTCCTATTGTGTTTTGGATACACAATATAGGTACATATCAATATCATAATGACTATTTTAAATAATAACAAAAACATCATTCAGCTAAGTATCTCAAGAAGCTGGAATTACCGGCGAAACGTTATACACAGCGTAATAAGGTGTTTGATTTGTGTACCTGTCCACATTCCCGTTAACAACTGCTATATTATATCAATAATGGACGTGAAACCAGAAAAATAAAAGTTATTAGTCTGGAATCCGGGTGCTTTTTAATGTTGACTTCTTTCATTATTTGTTGTTTAACTTGTTTAGCCGTAAATTTGTTATTAGGCAGATCCATTTAGAATGATGCGTTTAGGAAGTCGGTTATTTCGTTTTCTTCATCTATGGTTAGTGCAAAAGGAACAGGAACAGCAGAAATGAAAATGAAAACGAAGATTATATTTATAAGTGGATGTAGAAGTACAACAATTTTATGCGAAATAAAATTTAAAAACCTATTAGAAAAAATACCGCACAATCTACATAAGCAATTTTGCCTTTTGGCCACAGATCTGCCTATGTAAGTATACTATTAAAGTAAATTATATTGCGAAATAACATTGAAAGCTTATGAAGTGCACGATCTATGAAAATTATAAGTTGCATCACCATCATGACGCTGTAATAATATTGTTTACGTGAACTGAAGCCCAACGTCGCACGTCTGTTTACGTACATCGAGCTAATTAAGTAAATTTTATTTTTTTTTATACGCAATTTCTTTTGTTTTGATCTTAAATTTAAATATTTTAATTATAAACTAGCAAAAATGCTACGTAGTGACACTCAAATTATACTAAAAAGAGAAAATGAGGTTTTTATTTTTATAATTTTATACGTACTTACTTTTTTACGAGTCCTGTAGGAAGAAACTGAAAGTCACTGTTGGGATCAATTATTTACATTGAACTATCCGTTTTTTCTTATAGGTAACAAACTACCATTGCTACAACAGCTATTCTACTCGATTGTAGAATATCAGTTTTTTTCTCAAACGCTCATGAGTGGAAACAAAAACTGTGTTTGTTTGTTGTAGTTTTATTTAATAGGGCATACCTACGGGGTGATCCCATATAAATTTTAATTAAATTAACAATGCTATTTTTGTTATCAGTAGACATAAAAAGTCGGTTAAATGGGCAAATATGTACAGAATTTTATGCTCATTAAGAAGTAGTTGAGAAAACAAATTATTGCATTTTGACATATTGTAAATTTATTTAGGAAATACTAAAAACTGCCGTTTTAAAAACTTTTGGTCTTTAAAATGGCGCATGTTTAAAAATTTTATAACTAACTTTGTTTTTTGATCGACGTTATAATTAATATATCTAACCTGAAGCAAAGTTTCTAAATTGGTCAAAATATATTTATGACGTTAGCCTGAAGTCACGCAACTATAATTTTGTGTACTTAATAAAAAAGTCACGGGGTGTCGTGGGACACCCGACAGAAGCTATGCTTCTTACGAGTTGTATATAAAATCGAATTTATTTACATAATATAAAAGCCGAGATAAAAGCTATAGAAACTACAGCAACAATACGCGCTGCCTAGCCAATGAGATGCGTTGCATAGCCGCGTTCTAAGGTTGCGTTCGTGACATTTTTTTTGTGATTTAGGTCCCCATTTTAAACGTGCGTTAATAAGAGTAGCTTCAAAAATTGCAATATGTAAATACTCACTGTTATGCCAAATCTGTTAAGTATATCAAATACAGACGAATTAAAGTCTGCAGCTTAAAAACGTTTTTTTTTTCACAAAACCGACAGGCGCATAAAACTCTTTCTTTCGAAAAATTATCAAAAGTATATCATGTCAGGATACTCTGGACCAAAATTACTCAGAATTATTGTGATGGAACATCCACATATGGCGTCCTCAAGGTGAAGAATTTCGTAAAAAAGGTGTATTTAATTACAGCTCGCACTCAAATTTGTGTGAGGAGAAAATGGCATACCATGGTAATTTTGTAGAGTATAAAATTTCCTACAAAAAGTTCTGTTCTGATAACTTTTTCGTTAAAGCAGTCGTTATAAGATACTTGCAGTGAGAGAATGCAATGGACGCGTAATATAAAGCTATATTGTGTTAACATATTTTGTAAATTCAAATTGCAGTTCATACTGTTAAATCTAAATTGTAATTGTTGTTATTATTGTGTTCGATTCCCCTCACCCTCTTTTCGCCACCAGGGAGAAAATCGAATATTCGGTTCCCTCAGTTTCTGTTTCGTATCCTGTAAACATATGTTTTTCGATCCCCTCCCATTTCTATCCCCGGGGAGAAAATAGAAAATCCGGCTCAATTCCATACTATAATTGTGTAAAGTTTCAGCTTCCTTGATCAACCTGGAGCTTTTAAATCGACTTCGTGCAATAATGCGGTGATGAATTTCAACATAATATACCAAATTGTATTAAAATCGATTTAAAGAATTCAAAATTCTACTATATCCTGTAGAATCCCGTCTAAGTGGGGAAAATTAATGACTTTGAGTTCTTGCATATTCTAATCTATTTATCTTTGTAATAAAAATATTGACGATTTCTCCAACCGCATGACATTGTAAATTGAGGGTTAAACCTCGGTGTAGTATATATTATAGTAGGTACACAATTTATTGTCTTGATTGAAGTCTCGCTACTATTGCTCCAATATCCGGTATCGATTGTCAGATAAACAGACGTATAGTGTTGCCCACAGCGACGCTGAGGGATTAGAGCGGCATACCCGAGCAAGAAATCACTTGATGGCCCAATTGATCTCTCTCCGGGTCAGGAGACTAGAATGTCTCTCTATAGTTGAAAGATTAATTACGGTTCGACTTGATCTTCCACATCTTATAACAAAGGTAACAACTAATTAAGATGAATATAAATGGCATTGGGATTTGAACTTTGCACCTTCAAGATGCCCTATGTGATTAATGGTGCTTTAAAGTCTTTGCAGAGAAATATCTAATGAGAATTGTTGCTTAATTAAATTTATCAATAAATGAAACAGAATATTTTCGTCAATTAACAATAAGCAAAATTGTAACAATATCTAATAATTACAGACGAAATGTTAAACAGTACGAAACAACACTTACAAAATAAAATAAAAGACCGGTCAAGTCCAAACCAAACTTGCATGATTAGTGTACCGTATTATTAAGATATTTTATATTTTTTTTAGGTATATACGAAAAACTGTCTTGTGAAATGCTAATTTTTATTTAATGTTGACATCGTTTCCAATATTCTCGATTTTTTTTCAGATTTTTCTGACCATAGGGTAGGGGGACAGCGATTTTTAAAAGATTTTTCGAAAAAAAGTTAAAAAAACGTTTACATTAAAAACATAAATTATGTATTTTTTTACTCGCGATTTAAGCTATACAAAAGAGGTACCTATAAGTAATTGCAAAGGTATTATTTGGCCGCCATTTTGAAATATGACGCAATTTTATTTTTTTGTGTCCTATAAAACTCTCAAATATCAATTTTTAAAAGGATCGGATAATTTTTACAAATATGGTGACGTGACGGTGACTGGTGACTGGTAACCGGTGATGATCACATTTTTTCTCGGTTTACTCCGTTGCGGCCAAGAGCACAACGTCCGTAAAAAAGCTTGGCTTCAAAAAAGCTTTTTACCTTACCTTTCACCCCTCAAAATTGACCGCCAAAATCAAAATTCAAATGTTTACTTTACGTTTGTAATTGGGCCATCACTTCCTACAACTGTGCCATATTTCAACTTTCTATGTTAAACGGTCTTTGAGACAAAGAGACAGACACCGAGGTGATTCCACAAGCGATATGTTTTACAATTTTGAAACGAAAAATTAAAAGTACTGCTAAAAAAATCATAGCAATAACCAATGATTGGGATAGTGTTAAAACAAAGTAAATGTTGTGAAGGTTAAGGATGAAAATCTCAATAACAAAAGTAAGCTGAAAATTTGCCGAAATATGGATATCTTTGCTGTATGCTTTAAAAAAAAAACGCACTTACGTCTACGTATAATAAATTCAGGAATGCCCAAATAGAACATTTACTGGCCAAAATGCAATTCGACAATATTCTTTAACTATATCGAATACTTATTAAAGACTAGCGGCCCCGTCCGGCTTCGCCCGGGTGCTAAGAAAGCCCGGGTGCAATACACTACTCACTCGCTTCGCCCGTTCGCTTGAATATTATAAATACACTACTCACTTGCTTCGCTCGTTCGCTTGAATATTATAATTACATTACTCACTCGCTTCACTCGTTCGCTATATATTGTGATATTATTTTTATAATATCACATTTAGTATTTGTATACCCTTAATAATATTAATTATTATTATATTTAAATGTTCTGATTGCAATACTTTGGTGCAGGTTACCTAGAAAACAGTGTTTATAAGGTAGTGTGCCAGTGATATTGTTAATTGAGAAAATACAATAAATAGATTAAATATATTTAGTTAGTTACGCGAGCAGAAAAAATTTGAATGGAATTTTTTCACTTTTGTAAACAAGAGGAAAAAATCGAAAATTGAGGAAAGAAAAATAGTATAAAATGATTGATTTTGTCGGTAATATACTACGACCGGTTTCATCCGAATACCATTCATTATTATAAACATTATTCCATATTATAATTATCTAATGGAGACAGCGTAATGCCTGATTACGTCATTTGATCCGGTAATGTATTTTATTTTTCTCGTCTCTTAAAGTTTCTTAATTTATTAGAATATTCTTATATTCTAGTTCAACCATGTTTTCAACTAATTCCAATTAGTTCATAATTAATAACGAATACCTATTCCTATATTCGATTTCAATTTTTGTTTAGAACTAACTCCATTTAGTTCATAATTTGATGACGAATATTCCTATATTCGATTTCAATTTTTTGTTTAGAACTAACTCCATTTAGTTCATAATTTATTAACGAATATTCCTATATTCGATTTTCAATTTTGTTTCGAACTAATTCCATTTAGTTCATAATCTAATAACGAATATTCTTATATTCTACGTCGACTGGGTTTACAACTAATACCAATTAGTTCATAATTTAATTACCAATATTCTTATATTCTACGTTAATTTGGTTCACAACAAATTGTTAATTATTATTAATTTATCAATAAATATCCTAGACTTATACTTAGTTTCCTTATTTAACTTACGTTTCGATTGTTGTCCTTTAGGTGAGGATCACTCTGGGAAATTAAATTTTAATTATTCAGTTGGGCCCCATTTTAACATCCCGATCCTAAAGACAACATCCGAATCTCTCCTTTTCCCAGTTTTCTCTCTCTTCCCTTTTTACAGGTGAGACGACGACTACACCAAGGCTAAGTCCACTGCATATTACAAATTGGTAGCAGAGCCGGTAGTTAGTGTCTCAAGACTTGTCTTCTCTATTCATCACTTGTCTTCTCTATTCATCACTGTCAACATGCCAAAAACACGTCAAAAATCGACCTCTTCCGCACCCGATTCTCCGAGAGCGCTTCATCTCTTGGAGTCTTCTGGTTCAAGGGACTTCTGCAACAGTGCCAGAGAATAGTGTTCCTTTATCAGAGCCTCAGGGTGAGTTACACCAAAGTACTGCAATAATCCAGAACCAATCGATATTTTCGATTACAGATTTAAAGGATTTAACTGTTAAAGTACCCTGTGTTAATGGTTCCGATCTGGAAATGTTGATAAAATTTATTCTGGAAGTAGATGCTATTATGTCCGTACCCTTTGTTCCGTACCTGACTATATTTAAGTTGTTAATCTTTAAAACTGAAGATTCTTTACGCATCTGGTGGACTCAGAGAATTACCATGGATTCCAACTGGTCTCAATTAAAAAAGGACATCCTAAATCAATTTACAACGTCCATTGATCGTGCTATTTTGGCCGAACGCTTTGTTAATAGAAAACAGGGTCACTCTGAAGGTTTCCCTGAATATGTCGAGGACATTCTCAAGTATACTTTTCTATTTAATTCCCCGTATACTG
>CM077518.1:31816517-31941604 GCA_039654895.1 Mongoloraphidia duomilia | reverse complement strand
TAAAATGTTTCATATAGAGAAGCAATGCATTACAATGTAGTATATTTGCTGGAATATTACTGATGTGAAAATGTCGCTCGGATCAATAACAATATCAAATAAAAATAAAAGAAAAATATTTGATGTTTTATCTCAGACTGAAACCACAGACATTTATCTAAACTCTAAAGAATGTATTACTATAATATACAACATACAGGATGTTTAAAAATAACGGCGACAAATTTCGTGGGGTGAGGGGTAGAGATTAGGTACTGATAGTTGATACTGTGTGTAAACTGATATCCACTAACGCACAATTTTGCCGCTACGGGTGTACTGTGTTTTCTATTTTTGTTGTATTTATAGGGTAAATCGTTAACAATGATAGAGGAACGTGTGTTCTCTGGAGTTATTTTATTAGAAAAAAATTCTGTGATGAAATCAAAACGATGGTGACATTGGACGTGGATATAAAAACAAATGAAAAGTGAAAATACTTTCACATTTACTACGTGAAGGTCTTTTCACTTTTTGTTTATTTTTATGTTCACTTTCCTAAGATATTTTTCAATTTTAAATTATGGACATGATTTTTCAACATTTGGTGACATGATGGTTTTTGAGCTGTAGCTGTAATTCGGTATTTGTTATGAATTAAAATTTCAAAAAGCAATAAATAAATTATTTTTTACACATTTTTATGACCCAAACTTGCAATGGAAACCATATTAGATGCAGACATGTCACAGAAATAATATTATGATTTCAGCACTGAATTTGTCTTGAAAAAAGCAATCACTAAGTGAATATTTAGTTTTCTGCGTCTGTTAGAATTAACGAGATATCCTACAAACACAATGAAAATAAGACAAATTGTACGCCCCATACCATCAAAACGGTACATCGACGGACTTGTTCATCAACAAAAGTTACTTGCCTTGATGTTCCTAACAACCCCACACATATTTTTTGGTTGAATTAAACCAAGACATTTTGGTACTCCACTGTCCTGTATCCTAATAACCTTACTTACTTTACTCGATTCGATCGTTCGATCGCACGTTCAGTCGAGTTGAAACGAGACCGCACTCGTTCGCTCGTTCAGTTTATTAAAACGTGAAAAACAGTATTTAACCGAAAAACTGTCATACCTTGCAATTCTTGAATTACTGCATACATAATATGATAGCAACACTATACAAAAATTTGGAACTCTATTCATATACATCTTTTCTTTATATATGTATATAATAGTAGTTTATACAACAAGTACAATAATTATTATGTATATGACGCGAGGGGTGATACAGGTACGCGAGCCGTAGGCGAGCGTAATAACACCCCGAGCGTCATATACATAATATTTTATGATTTCAGAAACAGCATTTTAGGGTCTCCTGTGATTCATTCCTTGGATACGTATACCCTCTTATACGTCATATATTTTCATATTTTACAATAACACTTCACAATCAAGTCTAGACGTTAGTTCATTCAAGCGTTATTAAATATTTTATAGTCATCATATTTACATGATATCAGATATACCCAAGTCATAAATGTGTTTTATAATGTATACAATCAAGCATACCTTTTGTATCTATATTTTTAGTTGTATTACTATTTGTGCTTTATATGGAAACGTTGTAATAGATAGATAATATAAATTACAGACGCTCGGCGACATAAGTCATAAGCATCATAAAAAAACGTCATGTTATTTGAACTTTGATTTTTTTGTAATAAAAGCTTAATCTTCGGGCCACTAACCCATTCTTTTTTAAAGCGATGTAATAATTTCGTAATTTAATGACTTTGAAAATACATTGCGTAAATAACTATACAAGCTTATCGAAATTGATAAAGTTGCGTGAAAAAAACCTCCTTCAAAAAAGCCACTAAAAAGAGGAAAATAATAAAACGTTGAGATCTGCGCCAATTTAATAAAATATGAAGTCGGTTACATACTAAACTTTTTAATCGACTCCATATTTTATTAAATTGGCGCAGACCTCAAAGTTTTATTATTTTCCTCTTTTTAGTGGCTTTACAATACGTAGATTAGTCGCTTGCCAATAGATTCACTTCTACAAACTTTTTAACCTACTTCTTACGTTGTGTGATGTGTCAAAAAGTGACATTTACACACGCCGTTACTCACTTTTATTAAAATCAGCCGAACTACTGAACCAATTTAAGTAAAATTTATATGGGACCAACTTCGAGGTATACCTACCCTATTCACTCAGATTTCAAAATGGCGGCCATTTTTGTAAAAATTATCCAACCCTTTTGAAAATTGATATTTGAGAGTTTTATAGAACACAAAAAAATATTATGGCATCGGATTTTAAAATGGCAGCCATATGTCCATCAACACATCGATTTTTAAAGTATAACTTCTAACGCGCGTACACTCACCAATTTTTTTTTATTACTAATACTATTAAATTATATGAGTTCTTGTTAGGAATTCCAATATCCCAACATCTGAATTTTAATATTTAAACCTTCATTGGCTAAGTGGATGGAAATTTGAAACATATTGCTTAAGTGACTGCCATTTTCCCATTTTCCCCTATGTATGCAGAATATTTCAAGATATTTAGTTATAACCACACTAAGATTTTCTTAAGAACACGCCTCCTAAGTACAATACTCCCATTATTTTTCTAGAATACAAATAGGAGAAGTAATGCAACCTTAAAAGCGAAATATTTTCAGTGAAAAGAGTCAATCGATTTGCTCTAGCTGTAAATTTTCAAATATATACAGGGTGTTCACACGAGGAGTAAAGGCAAGCTTAATTCGAAAATGAAGACGCTTGCGAAAAAATATTTCAAATATTTTCAATTATACAGGTTGTCCTGTTTTTATTAAGTTCCCATTGAAAGTTGTTGTAATGGGGACGATTTTGCGAATGGAAAATTTAGATATATCTACAGTCTACACGTTTTGAGGTCCCTAGAGTCCGAATTTACTATTTTTAGAGATATGTCTCTCTCTCTCTCTCTCTCGCTGGTGAACTTTTTTTCGCTCGCATATCTCAAGAACAAGTAATGATATCGACTCCTGAATCAATTTCATTTGACGCAATAATGAACACCTGATAAGGTTTGCAAAAAAATTTGAATTGGCGGTTTGTTTTTTATAACAAAAAAAACTGCTGTAAAATGTTTCTCGTCTCGCATATCTCGAGAACAAAGAATGATATCGACTCCAAACTAATTTCATTCGACGAATAATTGCTAATGAACACCTGATAAGGTTTGCAAAAAATTTAAATAGGCGGTTTTTTATAACAAAAAACCTCTCCTTGCGTGAACACCTTGAATTATTAATTTTCTGGAACTTCTGAATATATTTAAGCTGTTTATAGATGAGTGTAAGAATGTTTATTTATTAAAAAAGAGTTATTTAGGATCCAGTTCTTCTCCTCAGAGAAATTTGTTTGTATGCGATTGGAGAATGTTCCTTTAAAAGAAAATACTATTCTACATAAGAGATTAACGGGAATTTGGATCGTGGGTTGATTGAAACTCAGTTAAAGTTTCAATCAACCCACGATCCAAGTTCCCGTTAATCTCTTATATATAGTTACGATGGACATGACAACTAAAAAAATACATTATCCATCTTTAATTTGTAATAATAACAATGCGTTTGGCATTAATATTTTCATAGACTATTATATTTTACTTTGATAAATCACATTTCACGTAATTTTTCTTTTTTAAAACTATTGTTTTTTTTTATAACACAGTGATTTCCGTTTGTACATCGTGACCTGTGAAAACAAGAATTTATAGACATCTATAGAACGTTTCGCGAAACACAACATATAGAAGTTAAGTGTAAATGCCGTGTGTGCTTTTATCATCATCATCAAACAACACAACAACTAAACCAAGTGTATAATTCTATCGTGTGCAGTGGTAGCTCTTTCTGTCACACCCGTATTGGTTATATCAAGCGCCGCAGGATGTCGATGTTCTTCTTCCAACTGCACAACCTGCGCCGTGAGCAGGAAAACAAGAAGAAGAGGCGTCACGGTCACGGCGGCACCGGCGGCTGCGTGCGACGCGGTCTGTTTAACAATCATCTGACACTTGCACCGAGCAGACTGTTTGAACGGACGCCTCTCACACCATCAGATAGTCTTGATGAAATCGCTTTTCAGATACCCAGGTACTTTCTAGTTTGCATGTCTTAGACTAAATAACTTAAATTCTGTGGCTATAATTTATAATAAAATCGCTCGTAATCGATCGTGGAAAAAGTTTAACAATAACAAAATTAAGAAAAATTGCAGGATAGTGGACAAAATATTTGATTTATTAAATTAAATGTACGACGTTTCGTCTATAGATTTAGACTTTTTCAAGTACATACATAAAAATAACAATATTTATGAAAATTAATATTAATTACTAACCATAGCAATTAACATAAGATAGGGTACATAAGACAAAAACATGGTAACATGGTAACAAATTATGTGGACAATAAATTTTAAATTTAAATAATGTTAAAATGTATTGTCCACATAATTTGTTACCATGTTTTTGTCTTATGTACCCTATCTTATGTTAATTGCTATGGTTAGTAATTAATATTAATTTTCATAAATATTGTTATTTTTATGTATGTATTTGAAAAAGTCTAAATCTATAGACGAAACGTCGTACATTTAATTTAATAAATCAAATATTTTGTCCATTATCCTGCGATTTTTCTTAATTTTATTATATGGACACGATTTCTAATATAAATTTAACAATAATTTTCAATCATTCAGCTCTCAATTTTTCGTTGCATTGAAAAGGGACAGCACCATCGATCCCACGCACTGAATTACCTTCCAATCGCACGTGTGTCGCGTACTCCGAGACAAATAAAAAATAAAATGACCTTCGATGTTCGTTCATAAATATCTATTTAAAAAAATAAAAATAAACAATAAACTCTATTTTTCAAATACAATGTATAAATCTATAGACGAAACGTCGTACATTTAATTTAATAAATCAAATATTTTGTCCACTATCCTGCGATTTTTCTTAATTTTATTATAATCACGATGGACACGATTTCTAATATAAATTTAACAATAATTTTCGATCATTCAGCTCTCAATTTTTCGTTGCATTGAAAAAGGACAGCACCATCGATCCCACGCACTGAATTACCTTCCAATCGCACGTGTGTCGCGTACTCCGAGACAAATAAAAAATAAAATGACCTTCGATGTTGATCCGTTCATAAATAACTATTTAAAAGAATAAAAATTTTGGAGCATACAAGTAATTCAAGAATTACAAGGCGCGATATTCATGTAGGTATTGTGTGTAAACGGTTTTACCGAACATAGGGAAAATAACACTAAGAAGATCAATTTTGTAGTAGGCTATGGCCATAAGACCTAATGTAAATATGTATTGGATTACATAGAAAAAATAGTGCAGTGAATTTTTTAAACAATTTTCCATAGCAACGGTTGACTATTAAGCGAAACTCGGAACCTGCTAAATAAAAAAAGTCATGAGGTGTCGTAAGATACACACTGTTTCTTACGCATTGTATATAAAACCGAATTTATCAAAGATATAAACAATGTTATTATTTGACTGCCATTTTGAAATCTGACGCCATTTTATTTTTTTGTGTCTTATTAAACTCTCAAATATCAATTTTCAAAAGGATCGGATAATTTTTACAAATAAGTATATAATTATGGCCACCATTTTAAAATATGACGTCATTTTATTTTTTTGCGTTCTATAAAACTCGTCAATATCTATTTTCAAAAAGATCGGATAATTTTTACACAAAAAGTACATATTGCCGCCATTTTGAAATCTGACGTCATTTTATTTTTTTGTGTCCTATGAAACTCTCAAATACCGATTTTTAAAAGAATCGGATAATTTTTACAAAAAAGTACATTTGGCCGCCATTTTTAAATCTGACGTCATTTTATTTTTTTGTGTTCTATGAAACCCTCAAATATTAATTTTCAAAAGGATCGGATAATTTTTACAAAAATGTACATACGGCCGCCATTTTGAAATTTGACGTCATTTTATTTTTTTGTGTCTTATGAAACTCTCAAATATCAATTTTCAAAAGGATCGTATAATTTTTAGAAATAAGTACTACATATTTCCGCCATTTTGAAATCTGACGTCATTTTATTTTTTTGTGTCCTATAAAACTCTCAAATATCAATTTTCAAAAGGATCGGATAATTTTTACAAAAAATTATATATAATGGCCGCCATTTTGAAATCGACGTCATTTTATTTTTTTGTGTCCTATGAAACTCTCAAATATCAATTTTCAAAAGGATCTGATAATTCTTACAAAAAAGTACATATGGCCGCCATTTTGAAATCTGGCACCATTTAATTTTTTTGTGTCCTATAAAACTCTCAAATATTAATTTTCAAAAGAATCGGATAATTTTTACAAAAAAGTACATATGGCCGCCATTTTGAAATCTGACGCCGTTTTATTTTTTTGTGTCCTATAAAACTCTCAAATATTAATTTTGAAAAGGATCGGATAATTTTTACAAAAGTGACGTTACACTACTTCGTGACGTGACGTTTCACTTTTTATTATTTAGGTCCCCATCTGAAACGTGCGTTAAGAAGCATACCTTCAAATAAAAATAGGTAAAAAAACTTTTAAGTTAAACGGTTTTATAAATGTTTTAAAAAGAAAAAAATAATAGGTATTTAATTTATGTTCATAAGTATAAAAGCGTGGGTCGTAAACTCTATGATAATTTATTACAGTCACGACCCACGCTTTTATACTTATGAACTTAAATTAAATTTTATTTTTTTCATTTTAGTACATTTATAAAACCGTTTAACTTTAAAGTATTTTATCTATTTTTATTTTTAATTTTTTAGTATGCTTTATTTTCTTAGTCTGATTTTATAACATTTATCCGATCCACTGAAACGTTACCGGAGAAAGACCTTTTGCCTGTGAAAATTCAAAAGTGCGATATGCACCCGGACGAAAGCCGGGCCGGTCAGCTAGTTATCATAATATTGTATTGTCACCGGAGCTACACATGTGTGCAAAATTTCAACTCAATCGGATCACGGGAAGTAGGTGAAAATTCAAAAGTACGATTTACACCCGGACGAAAGCCGGGCCGGTCAGCTAGTTACCATAAATTGTATTGTCACCGGAGCTACACATGTGTGCAAAATTTTTAACTCAATCGGATCATAGGAAGTGGGTGAAAATTCAAAAGTACGATTTGCACCCGGACGAAAGCCGGGCCGGTCAGCTAGTTATCATAATATTGTATTGTCACCGGAGCTACACATGTGTGCAAAATTTCAACTCAATCGGATCACGGGAAGTGGGTGAAAATTCAAAAGTACGATTTACACCCGGACAAAAGCCGGGCCGGTCAGCTAGTTACCATAATATTGTATTGTCACCGGAGCTACACATGTGTGCAAAATTTCAACTCAATCGGATCATAGGAAGTGGGTGAAAGTTTAAAAGTACGATTTACGCCCGGATGAACCGGGCCGGTCAGTTAGTTAACATAATATTGTTTTGTCACCGGAGCTACACATGTGTGCAAAATTTCAACTCAGTCGGTCGCAAGATTTGTAACAAATATACGGGATCAAGCTAAATAAAACCACCGTTTAAAAAACAAAGCATCTACTACCTACTTACTTTTGCGTGATTCCAGAACATACGTTTTTATTTGAGAATCAGTTCGGTTACTTTTGCGTGATGCCAGAATATTTTAAAACTCGCAGTCGCATAAGAAGTTATTTACTTGAAAAAAAAATCATGTAAATCGGATCAGTGGTTCTCGAGTTATAAGCGTACAAAGGGACATACAGACAGAGAAAGTCAAATTGTTCGGCAAGGTATGAACGTCGAGAAATTTTGGTCCGATCCTTAGGTCTCGCCATCCGATCGACGTCAATAATTAGTTACACGTCATTTTAACTCAGTAGGCCAGGGTTTTTAAACTTAAATTCAAACATCAGCAGTCAAAAAATTGAATAACTATATTAAAATAATGCAATATAAGACAGAGCATACGCTATCTTCCAATATCCATATCACACTGTGCAACAGACAAGGAGAACCGAAACAAGTTCGCGATTTATTAGATAAAGTCGCATTTATTTCGTTTAATAATCATATAAATCTGTATAAAAAAACTGTTTTGACACAATATTATACATGAAATCTATCTAAAATTTTCTGCTCTTTCGTTTAAGACAGGTTTCGAATCGATCTGACTTAAATTGAGCAAACTATAAGCAAAAAACACCGTTTTTTCTAATTTGCTCCCCTCTGGGGCCAAAATTCAAAAATCGGGCGACGTTAGGATCAAATAGACCCCGAGAGGAATCGAACAAAAAAAAGTTTTTTAAAATCGGTTAACCCGTTTGGGCTGTACGCGTGACACAAAATAGCGTGACAGATTCACAGATTCACAGATTCACAGATTCACAGATTCACAGATTCACAGATTCACAGATTCACAGACAAAGCGAGTGTATATAGGCGCTTCTAGCTTCGCTAAGATCGCGCCTAAAAATGAACAATAAACTTTATTTTTCAAATACAATGTATATACAGTCGAACTTCGATAACTCGAACAAAATTGGTTGGCAATAGCGTCAAGAGTGAAAATTAATATTATTTGATAACTCGAAGTCTTAATAACTCGAATTTTTATTGTCCGTCCATTATCTAGTGATCCTTAAAATTTCAGTTTGATAAAGGTTTCTGTTTTGGCTATGTCGAATTTTCGGTAAAGGTCTGCACGTGTCAAAAATTTCTAAAAAACTTGAATAACTCAAAAATTACTGAATTTTCGAGCATGGCTTTCCTTACAATTTCTATTCACATTTAGATGCAGAATTGAAAAAATAAATAAAAACAGGGTGCTAGGTTAAAAAAAACATAGCTTTGATCTGCCACGCTTAAATGGGACAGGCTGTATAATTGAAAATATTTTTAGATTATACACCATTAAAATATATACAACTTTTGTGTTTAAACTTTTTTTCTATCTTCACATAAAATCAATATATCGGCCGACAACGCAAGTCTTGGACACCCTGTATAAGTAGAGTTTGTTAAAAAAATCAAATTTACGTTATTAATTAAAATGTACGTTGATGAATGTATTCACTTGTCTCGGCGTTTGGTATGCACTTCGATGCTGCGAAAAATGGGCTCTGCGTAATTCACGTACCCTCCGTCGGATTTCCTATCTATCGCATATACAGACATATTTGTCTGTGTGAGTTAGCATTGGGGCAGACAAATAGGAGCCATAATTATGGGATCATTTCAGGTTATTTTTTGAATAGTCTTTTTATGTCATTGTAGATTGCAGAAAATAAAATTTACGTCAAAATGTAGGCCTCAACGATTACTATCAGTATCATATCATCATGATGTGCCAGAACATCCTTCCACAACCTCTTCGCAGCTCTATTTTTTTCAATTTCCGGCAGATTAAAAATAATAATAATTGTGGCTCCCTGTACGATACACAGGATATCCGTCGGTAGGCTCTGGGACTAACCGAACGTTAAAATCAGTTTTGGATAATGATCAGTAACTCGTTGGTATATGACAGATTTTTTTTTAAATGACTGTTATGTCGGCATTTTTTTTTATTTTAATTTTCATTATTAAAATAAAAAAAACTGGTCAAGTGCGAGTCGGACTCGCGCGGAGAAGGTTCCGTACTATTCCGTTTCCCGTGGAAATTTAAAGACTTAATTTTTTCGTTTAGATTTTCCTGTAAGCTATGAATGAGGCCCTATATTCCCTATTTTTTTCAAAATGTTAGGCTCTGTATTTTTGGAGATAGGGGGAGAATGCCCGATTTTGGTATATTTTTTTAAATATCTTTTAAACTATGCATTTTAAAATTATAAAAAATATATTTGTATTTCTCATAACGAGTCTTTCATTTGATACGTCACATGATGCACTTGAAAAAAAAATTTTTAATTTGCCCCCCAAAATTAACCTTCAAAATCAGAATTTGTTAATTTATGCTATATACGTCCGTGATTGAGTCACCTAACTCTATATAACCACCAAATTTCAAAAACAAAACAAAAAATAATGAATTGAAAATATGAATTGGTGCTAGGCCCAAATAACCTTAGCTATTGGTGGTCTTTAAAACACACACCAAATTTCAACTTTTTTCGTCCAGTAGATTCGGAGAAAATAAACTGTGACCGACGGACAGACAGACATGAGAGTGATCCTTTAAGGGTTCCATTTATTCATCGGATGTACGGAACCCTAAAAACATCACAATTTTATCTTGAATGAAGCAAATGAAAATTTTCGAAAAATCAGGTTGATTTTATTCTCAAATTGAAATAGAAATCCAATAATCTTAGCCTCGAAGATTTTTACTGAATATCCCTTATACGTAGAAACTTAAAATGAACTGTCGTTTCGAAAAAAATGTACATTTGTTTTATATATTATGTGGAATATCAATATAATATTATTATAGTGTATGTAATATGTATTTTCAAAATTTCATCATAAGAAGTTTCTGGTATGTTCTGTGAAAATGAATGTTTTTGGATGTAAATATCCAAATTATATCTACATAAATTTAATATGAGTATGAGGAAATTCTTTTAATATTCAATGTAAAATTTAATCAAATGTCATAAATATGTATAAACATACATGTAAATTAACAACAAACATGTCATATTTTAATGTGATGATTCAGTAGAAATAGGCACGTGAAGCAAATGCAAAGGTGCTTTAAAATGCGCATATCGGAAAAGTTACATTATAATATTTATGTATATGATTTAACGTCTGTATGATAATTGTAATATAAGAAATTGACCAAATAAACAGACAAAATTATATAATAAAATAAAATATTAGATACAACATTTCAAATATTTTCTTATAATTTTTTAATCTTTTTGAAAAATTTGTTTATACATTATAGGTTTGTTTTTTATCCTTTTTAGGCGCGATCTAAGCTCAGCTAGAAGCGCC
This sequence comes from Mongoloraphidia duomilia, assembly GCA_039654895.1. NCBI lineage: Eukaryota > Metazoa > Arthropoda > Insecta > Raphidioptera > Raphidiidae > Mongoloraphidia > Mongoloraphidia duomilia. Next base: position 31,930,561 of record CM077518.1, on the reverse strand, counting down.
TATATACACTCGCTTTGTCTGTACGTCTGTGAATCTGTCAATCTGTGAATCTGTAACGGATTTTTCGTATCAGTCGTACAGCCCAACGGGTTAACCGATTATTAAAAACTTTTTTTCGTTCTATTCCTCTCGGGGTCTATTTGATCCTAAGGTCGCCCGATTTTTGAATTTTGGCCCCAGAGGGGAGCAAATTAGAAAAAACGGTATTTTTTGCTTACAGTTTGCTCAATTTAAGTCAGATCGATTCGAAACATGTCTTAAACGAAAGAGGAGAAAATTCTAGATAGATTTTATGTACAATATTGTGTCCACACAGTTTTTTATGCAGATTTATATCCAAATACAAATATATAAATGCGACATTATCTTATAAATCGCGAACTTGTTAACTTCCCATTGGAAGTTATTGTAATGGGTCCGAAAATCGAAATCAAAAAGGAAAAAAAATTTTTATGTTTCAAGGTCACTACACTATTTTTACACTACTTTTAGAAAGATGTCTGTGTGTGTGTGTGTGTGTGTGTGTGTGTGTGTACGTATGTACGTACGTACGTACGTACGTACGTATGTATGTGTCCATTTCTTTCTAAGACGAAATCTCGAGAACGAAAAATGATATCGACTACGTTTGGGTGCCAATCGACGCGTATTAACGTATATATGATCTGAAAGGAATTTTTTTAAAATCGGTTCAGCCGTTCTTTTTTCTTAACCAAATAACCTCCAAAAAAGTAGATTTTACACAATATCTCGCGAATAAAAAATTATATCGACTTCGTAAGGGTGTCAATCGAGGCGTGTTAACGTCATTTTGATTCGACATAAATTTTATAAAAATCGGTTCAGCCGTTTTTTTTTTTTTTTTTAATTATTGATGTTTTAATGATTAAAATGATTACTTTTCTGTGTAATATCTAATTTAATTATTATTATTAAATATTTATCAAACTGAGAAGTTCGTCGTGTGGACCTCAAGGGTCGCACTTTAGTCCTAATAAACGACCCACCTCACGGCTTGTTTCGGTTGTCCTTGTCTGTTGTACAGTGTGGTATGGAAATTGGAAGATAGCGTATGTGTCTTATATTGCATTATTTTAATATAGTTATTCAATTTTTTGATTGCTGATGTTTGAATTTAAGTTTAAAAACCATGGCCTACTGAGTTAAAATGACTTGTAACTAATTATTGACCTCGATCGGATGGCGAGACCTGGGGATCGGACCAAAATTTCTCGACGTTCATACCTTCCCGAACAATTTGACTTTCTCTGTCTGTATGTCCCTTTGTACGCTTATAACTCGAGAACAACTGATCCGATTTACATGATTTTTTTTTTCAAGTAAATAACTTCTTATGCGACTGCGAGTTTTAAAATATTCTGGCATCACGCAAAAGTAAGTAGGTAGTAGATGCTTTGTTTTTTAAACAGTGGTTTTATTTAGCTTGATCCCGTATATTTGTTACAAATCTTGCGACCGATTGAGTTGAAATTTTGCACACATGTGTAGCTCCGGTGACAATACAATATTATGGTAACTAACTGACCGGCCCGGTTCGTCCGGGTGTAAACCGTACTTTTGAACTTTCACCCACTTCCCGTGATCCGATTGAGTTGAAATTTGGCACACATGTGTAGCTTCGGTGACAATATAATATTATGGTAACTAGCTGACCGGTCCGGTTTCGTCCGGGTGTATATCGTACTTTTGAATTTTCACAGGCAAAACGTCTTTCTCCGGTAACGTTTCAGTGGATCGGATAAATGTAATAAAATCAGACTAAGGAAATAAAGCACACTAAAAAATTAAAAATAAAAATAGATAAAAAAACTTTTAAGTTAAACGGTTTTATAAATGTACTAAAAAGAAAAAAATAAAATTTAATTTAGGTTCATAAGTATAAAAGCGTGGGTCATGACTAATAAATTATCATAGAGTTTACGACCTGCGCATGCTTTTATACTTATGAACCTAAATTAAATATTATTTTTTTCTTTTTAGTACATTTATAAAACCGTTTAACTTAAAAGTTTTTTTACCTATTTTTATTTAAAGCTATGCTTCTTAACGCACGTTTCAGATGGGTACCTAAATCATAAAAAGTGAAACGTCACGTCACGAAGTAGTGTAACGTCACTTTTGTAAAAACTATCCAATCCTTTTGAGAATTAATATTTGAGAGTTTTATAGGACACAAAAAAATAAAATGGCGTCAGATTTCAAAATGGCGGCCATATGTACTTTTTTGTAAAAACTATCCGATTCTTTTGAAAATTAATATTTGAGTTTTATAGGACACAAAAAAATTAAATGGTGTCAGATTTCAAAATGGCGGATAAAAGTACTTTTTTGTAAGAATTATCAGATCCTTTTGAAAATTGATATTTGAGAGTTTCATAGAACACAAAAAAATAAAATGACGTCAGATTTCAAAATGGCGGCCATTATATATACTTTTTTGTAAAAATTATCCGATCCTTTTGAAAATTGATATTTTCGAGTTTTATAGGACACAAAAAAATAAAATGACGTCAGATTTCAAAATGGCGGAAATATGCAGTACTCCTTTCAAAAAATTATACGATCCTTTTGAAAATTGATGTTTGAAAGTTTCATAAGACACAAAAAAATAAAATGACGTCAGATTTCAAAATGGCGACCGTATGTACATTTTTGTAAAAATTATCCGATTTTTTTGAAAATTGATATTTGAGAGTTTCATAGAATACAAAAAAATAAAATAACGTCACATTTAAAAATGGCGGCCAAATGTATTTTTTTGTAAAAATTATCCGATTCTTTTGAAAATCGGTATTTGAGAGTTTCATAGGACACAAAAACATAAAATGACGTCAGATTTCAAAATGGCGGCCGTGTGTATTTTTTGTAAAAATTATCCGATCCTTTTAAAAATTGATATTTGAGAGTTTCATAGGACACAAGAAAATAAAATGACGGAAGATTTCAAAATGGCGGAAATATATAGTACTCGTAGTACTCCTTTTTAAAAATTATACGATTCTTTTGCAAATTGTTATTTGAGTTTCATAAGGCTCAAAAAAATAAAATGACGTCAGTTTTCAAAATGACGGCCGTATGTACTTTTTTGTAAAAATTATCCGATTCTTTTGAAAATTAATATTTGAGAGTTTTATAGGACACAAAAAAATTAAATGGTGTTAGATTTCAAAATGGCATCCATATGTACTTTTTTGTAAGAATTATCAGATCCTTTTGAAAATTGATATTTGAGAGTTTCATAGGACACAAAAAAAATAAAATGACGTCAGATTCCAAAATGGCGATCAAATAATAACTTTTTAATTGTATTATTTATATCTTTGATAAATTCGGTTTTATATACAATGCGTAAGAAGCATAGCTACTGTCTGGTGTCTTACAACACATCATGACTTTTTTTATTTAGTCGGTTCCGACTTACGCTTTATAATCAACCGTTGCTATGGAAAATTGTTTAAAAAATTAACTGTACTATTTTTTCTATGTAATCCAATATATTTATATTAGGCCTTATGGCTCATAGCCTACTACAAAATTATAAATCTTCTCAGTGTTACTTTCCCTATGTTCGTTAAAACCGTTTACACACAGTACCTACATGCATATCGCGCCTTGTAATTCTTGAATTACTTGTATCCTCCAAAATTTTTCCTTTATAGTCTTATTTTTGTTTTTATTTCTTAATTTTAATTTTTCTTCTTTTTTCCAGATTATTTATAGTTTTTAAAAAAAATTTATATTTTACTTGAAAAGAACAAGCATATTTTTGTCGAAATGTTGTATCTAATATTTTATTTTATTATATAACTAGCCGTTACCCGTGGCTTCGCCCACGTATTTTACGATTTATAATTTTATTTTTCGATCGAGATTGAGATTGCTTGGAATCGAGGGTTTTTAAAAAAATTTTATTGTACAATACAATGTACCTACTTCAACCTATAAGAAAACAAAAAATATAACTAACAACTAACTTATAATCCCCCCGCGAGAAACTCACCTCCTAATTTGTTACCCCCCGCGAGAATTTTCCCCCCTAATTTGTTATCCCCCCGCGAGAACCTTCCCCCCTATTTTGTTGTCCCACCGCGAGAAACTCCCCACCTAATTTGTTATCCCACCGCGAGATTCTCCCCCCTAATTTGTTATCCCAGCGCAAGAATCTCCCCCCCCTAATTTTTTATCCCAGCGCGAGAATCTACCCCCCTAATTTTTTATCCCACCGCGAGAATCTCCCCCCTAATTTGTTATCCCCCCAGAAAGAATCTCCCCCCCGATTTGTTATCCCCCCGCGAGAATCTCCACCCCTAATTTGTTATCCCCGCAAAAATCTTCCCCCCCAATTTATTATCCCCCCGCGAAAATCTTCCCCCCTAATTTGTTATCCCCCCTCGATATTTCCCCCCCCCACGTAGCTTTCTATTAGTGAAAGAATTTTTAGAAACGGTTTAGTAGTTCCAGAGATAAAACAAAAACAAATCTATCCCACGGGAACCGTACATTTTTCCGGGATAAAAATTAGCCTATAACAATCTCTGACCCCTAAACTACCACTATGCAAAAAATCATGTCGATCCCTTGCTCAATGAAAAACAAAAACAAAACTATCCCACGGGAACCGTACATTTTTCCGGGATAAAAAGTAGCCTATGTGCTATTCCAGGCTATAATCTATCTCTGTACCAAATTTCATCCAGATCCGTTCAGCCGTTCTGGCGTGATTGAGTAACAAACATCCATCCATCCATCCATCCATCCATCCATCCAAACTTTCACATTTATAATATTAGTTAGATTTTGTCTGTTTATTTGGTCAATTTCTTATATTATAATATTTATGTCTTAGATGTCACTTTATTCATTTACTTACGTCGCTTCTAACGAATAACTAGCATTAATTATTAAATTCATAGACCAAAACTGTTTGAAAACATTATTTTGACTGAACATGCGCAGTGCTAGAGTACATAAAACTAGCGAAAGTACTTCGTTTAATTAAACAAATCAATTATTTAAGATTTATTCTCACAAAATTCATAAATTTTATTAAACACAGAATAGTTCACGAATACCTCTGCCTCTCACGCATTGTTAAATGAAAAGGTAATATAATGATAGGTATTACATTTTACTCAAGTTCGCTATATTTTGTCATATTAATTACGCACGGAATTAAATTGTGTTATTAAATTATTATAAAGTAGATACCTAGTTCATTTTACGCGTGAATACGAGTTGCATTACAATTTTAATGATTTGATGTAATTAAAATGCTTTTTACTCGACTACGAAAAAAGGAGGGTTATAATTTTAATACTCTATGTATACAGGGTGTCCAAGACTTGCGTTGTCGGACGATATATTGATTTTGAGTGAAGATAGAAAAAAAGTTAAAATACAAAAGTTGTATAAATTTTAATGGTGTAGAACCTAAAAATATTTTCAATTATACAGCCTGTCCCATTTAAGCGTGGCAGACCAAAGTTATGTTTTTTTTTAACCTAGCACCCTGTTTTTATTTGTTTTTTTAATTCTGCACTTAAATATGAATAGAAATTGTAAGGGAAGTCATGCTCGAATATTCAGTAATTTTTGAGTTATTCAAGTTTTTTAGACATTTTTTTTGACACGTGCAGACTTTTACCTAAAATTCGTCATAGCCAAAACAGAAACCTTTATCAAACTGAAATTTTGAGGATCACTAGATAATGAACGGACATATCATTGTATGTTCTATAAAAATGAATTTATTTTACAGGGTGTTCAAAATAATATACTTCTTTTACCTACCTTCAATCACGTGTAACTTTTGATTGTTAAATACAACGATCGAAACTGCATCCCTACTAATTATAGATGCAACATTTTTGTTATCAATGAGTGCGACGAAGAGGTCAAGGTGTCCATAATAACCCTGCAGTCAGTATAGGATAGAAAGCGTGGCGGTTGCGACGTTTACTAGTGACTTGTGTGCTGCGGGTGTGTGTTTGAACGATGTGCGAATTGGCTTGGCTATCTCGAATAATGAGTGCGACATGAGGCGAGATAGTTAGCAATGTGCCAGACACATGCGGACGACGTTATAAACGGTTCAAAATTGGATCTGTTCGGCGCGCTGAGTCGGTCGGTGGCAGACCGCCTTCGCAGGCGCATGGCGCTCTCGTTAACGATGAAATTTATTATTTTTTAATACTATAAATTCACGACGGCGAATAAGTTTTTTTGGAAACTTGATTCTGGTGTTTTGATAGAGAATTTAGGGAAGATATATCGCTCCTGTTTGTTTGATTAGACGTTGTGTTGCGTTGGTTTCCCGACCGCTCATGCTGTGGACTCAGAATTTCAGCGATTTCCTTAAAAATTTGGAGTTTTGGCTTTTTTTATTGTTGTGATCTTTGATTAACCGTATGGCCCGAATTATACCTTGTGGAATAGGATTTGCTCTGGTGATTAGGGGTGAATTAACCTTGTGCCCTGCCCCATAAATCTTGTGTAGGAGTTTGTCGTATTTTTAAAAAAGGAAGTCCTGGAACTCAGGATTAATTATCCCGATTCTGAAATTGAAACTATATGAGATTTTTGTGGCCATTCCGCGTGAGTTAATTATGGGATCATCGCGGTGGATTTTTTTCTTTCCCCACTTGTGTTCTCCTGAATATTCCCGGGGAATAAGTCGTGGAATTTTTTTGTTTTGTGAGAATCGCGGAATGGTTTAAGCTTCCGAATAATCGATTGAAAATCCAACTGACAGTTTTACCAGTTATAATCATAGTTGCGGTTGACTAGTCGCTAATTAAAAAGAGTTCCCGAGGAAAGAATTGTGAATGTGGCTGTGAATTGTAGATATAGCTGTGAATTGTAGATGTGGCTGAGGAGCGCCGATTGAGAATTGTGGTGCCGATGTTTTGTTGATGTTGAAAATTTGTTGTTGATGTTGTGAATCGTGAATAGTAGTGGAGTTTGGCTGATTATTGAACTCCGACTATTGAGTTGTTGAAAATTTGGTCGTTGATGTCGAGAATTGCGGTCGAAGTTGAGGCTCGAGTTGTTGTTGAGATTTAGTTGTCGATCTTGAGTCTAGGTTAGGGCAGCTTATTTATAATTTTGGGATTGTTATGTTACATGGATTTATGGTTCTCTTTGACCAAAGATTTTAATGTGTTGAGTGTTTTTGGAGCGGATGCCTCGGGTAACTCTAAGCATCTCAGTCTGGACACTCTGAGTGTGGCTACTTGCGATTCGGTGTCCTGGCGTCCTTAAACTCTTAGTCGGTGGACCCGTAAGTTATGTGTCATCTGGAGATACCTGGAGCGTCATTCGGGATTTTTTTGATTTTTTTGTTGGGATTAGGGTGTATTGTCTTGTGTGTTAAGTGGTTGGTGGTCGGATTTCTAAGCCCTATTTTGGGCCTTTTTATTGTGTCGTCTTTTATGTCGAGTGGTAGGTGGTTGGGTTTGTTGAGCCCTTTTAGGGTTATTTTATTATAGATGGTTTTTGATCATTTTTCTGATTGTTTTGTTATGGATTATTTATTTAATCATTGTTTTGGGTTAAGTGTGTATTGTCCTATGTGTCGAGTGGTAAGTGGTGGATTTTTAAGCCCTTCTTGGGGAATTTCTGATGAGCATTTCTTGGGTTGTTGTTATGTGTTTTTTTTTTTTTATTTAGACCCACGTCCCCCGCGCCGCTGGGCTTAGCTAGCCGTGGTCTCCCGGTCGTGGGGCAAAAGTGTACGTTACAGTTCATATAATCATATTATTATGTACATTGTATATATGGACTGTTTAAAAAAAAACTTGATTGACAATTTTTTTCAATTCTTTTTTTTTACATTTAAATATAATGCACGTGTGATCTCCCGATGTTAATTTTATATAATATTGTGTCGTTTAGACATTAAATGTCACATAAATATAGCTACGACGAAAAGGTAACATTTTCTTTGAGAATCTGAAAGAAATGAGCTGCTAACTTAGTTCACAATATGATGCTTTCACAGTATTGAGGAATAATTCAAAATCGATATTATTTATTTAATATATACAGGAGATGTAGAGAAACAAACAGTCTGACAGATCAGTAGGATGAACAGTTGTGCAACGTGGTACATCGGCACAGTGAGGTTAATATTGTATAAAATAAAGATTCATATCGTATGTGCTTTTTTTAATCGTCAATTACAAATGTAAATGCTAATTAAAAAATTCTACTGGGGAGCTAGTCCTATACTTCCCATCTACTAGAGCAAAACTGTTAAATAAATTCATAACGATAATATTATTTACTAATTGAATTGTCAACATAGTCTTATCTTGTTTAAGTTAATGTTGACAAATACAAGAAGTGGACAATAATTTCCTCGCAATTTTTTATTATTTAGAAATATTTGAGCCCAGTAAGATTCTGAAATGACCTAATGTCATCCTAATGTATACACGTTGAATAGGATTGACTAGAATTTTTATGAACGTGAGAAAACGTGTTTATTGATCAAAGTATTATCTACGTTTGCACCACTACCCTGCATAGAGCATAGCACATAATATTATTATGTTACAATGACATAATGTACTACATTGTTACGTCATACAAGTCGTAATGTGCATCAACCACGCCTTGTTATTTATTTAAAATGAAATTGTCAAGTCGATATCGTTGCTTTGATCTATTAGTTCAACTCAGGGCTTATAAAATAAAAAAATAGAATTTAAACTCACTGATAACCTAAAACGGGCGTAGGGGATAAATCACTTTTTTTGAAAATGCTTTTAATATATAGCTTTATGCATATTATTGTGTAAGTATACCTACCTAAAAAAATATTTGATAATTTTATTTTCGCATTTTCAGTTAAAAAATATGTTTTGTGTTATTACTTTCAAATTATACTGCTAAAACTTCATATCCTGTCATATGGTAGCAAGATGACGTCACGCCCTCCTAAACGTCAACTTACCTTCTTACAAAATTGCTTAGTTTGAACGCTATACGGCCCTGAAGTTAAAATTTTGAGATGGTTTTTTGTTATAAATTTAAACGGCTCGTGCGATTTTGCTAAAATTTGGCACGTTGACATAGTTTTATGGAACAAAAAAACCCATATCAAAATTATGATTAATATTAATCCATAGGCGTAGAACTCAGGTAAAAAAAATATAAATGAATTCTATAGATGTTATAATATGCAAAAAATCTTAATATTGTTTTTCTTCAAAATGTATATAGTTTTCGAGAAAAAAAATATTTTACGAAAAAAAATTGTCTTTAAATCAAGTTAACAAGGTTTTTAGTTATTTAATCTAGCCATCAGTAGATCATTAAACAAAATATAAGATGGTCATGCTTCTTTTCAAAGAATAAAACAAGAGTACCTATTTATTTATTGCAAATATATGCTGTGTATCTTCCCTGTATACTTGTCGCGAACGGCAGAATGAGATAGACAATACACAAATTTGAACGTTGAGGTACTTGAAGGTCATTGTATTCGTTACCACGGTAATTTTTAGCTAATTATTTATTGTATATCCAGCTTTAGTATCACAATTTATGATTATGTATGATTTGTATTAAATAATTAGGTGACGACATAATTTGTAATAATTATACTGTTAGAATATCTTTCTATAAAATATTAAATTCACTTCTGTACTAAAACTGGCGTTGAATTAATCAAATATACAGGGTGTCCAAGACTTGCGTTGTCGGCCGATATATTGATTTTGGGTGAAGATAGAAAAAAAGTTTAAATACAAAAGTTGTACAAATTTTAATGTTGTATAACCTAAAAATATTTTCAATTATACAGCCTGGTCCCATTTAAGCGTGACAGATCAAAGCTATGTTTTTTTTTAACCTAGCACCCTGTTTTTATTTGTTTTTTCAATTCTGCACCTAAATGTGAATAGAAATTGTAAGGAAAGCCATGCTCGAAAATTCAGTAATTTTTGAGTTATTCAAGTTTTTCAGAAATTTTTGACACATGCAGACCTTTACCTAAAATTTATTTTTCAAAAATTTCGCAAAATAGTACAAAGAGGGGGGTCTTCTTATATTTGGCATTTTTAAGAAAACTCAAAAATCTCTCAGATGCTGTTTATATCTTTGAAACTAAAAGTGCGGGGTGTTGCAGTCGGTTCAGCGTTATTTTTTCTATAAAAAGACTTAATATAAAACGAAACGGATCGAATTTATTTTTCAAACAGAAACCTTTATCAAACTGAAATTTTGAGGATCATTAGATAGTAGACGGACAAATCAATGTCTGTCGTAAAAAAATGAATTTATTATACAGGGTGTTCAAAATAATGTACTTCTTTTACCTAACTTCAATCACGTGTAACTTTTGATTTTTAAATACAACGGGTTATTTTTTTGCTGGAATTGCATTCTTTAGGATATTTCTTAACACATTTATTAAGGGTTGTCCATACCTAAACCAAATACTTTAATACGAAAATATTAACTTTAGGTATGGACAACCCTTAATAAAAGTGTTAGGAAATATCCTAAAAAATACAATTCCAGCAAAAAAATAACCTCGTATTTAAAAATCAAAAGTTACACGTGATTGAAGTTAGGTAAAAGAAGTACATTATTTTGAACACCCTGTATAATAAATTCATTTTTTTACGACAGACATTGATTTGTCCGTCTACTATCTAATGATCCTTAAAATTTCAGTTTGATAAAGGTTTCTGTTTTGGCTATGTCGAATTTTAGGTAAAGGTCTGCATGTGTCAAAAATTTCTGAAAAACTTGAATATCTCACAAATTACTGAATTTTTGAGCATGGCTTACCTTACAATTTCTATTCACATTTAGGTGCAGAATTGAAAAAACAAATAAAAACAGGGTGCTAGGCTAAAAAAAACATAGCTTTGATCTGTCACGCTTAAATGGGACAGGCTGTATAATTGAAAATATTTTTAGGTTATGCAACATTAAAATTTATATAACTTTTGTATTTAAACTTTTTTTTTTCTTCACCCAAAAGCAATATATCGGCCGACAACGCAAGTCTTGGACACCCTGTATAATATTGGTGACGAGGATATACAATATTATTGTTTACTATGTGGGAAGTATAGGACTGGTTATCAGTCGATTTTTTCCATATAGAAACCATCAAAATGTATTGTAGGTATATACTCGTACTACCGACATTTTGGGTTAAGAGCAGTTTTCCCCAGACTAGTCTGGTAACGCGTTAACAACTTCTATATTTTGGTCTGGCGTTTTCTTAAACATAAATCCAATAATATAAGTGTTAGTATTAAGATTAGTTTATTCCAACTTTCATAAAATGATGTAAATTGATCCATATTCCGAAAACAAGCAAAAACGCAGCTGAAGTAAACTTCTTTGGTATAAAATGACGTGGAATTTATGTTGCCAGCTCTCCGTCTAATACATAGTACATATACTATTATTTAAAATAATAAATTTGACTACCCGTCAATAAGCTTTGACAAAAAGGAAAAATTAAAATTCAGAACAGATAGGCATCATCAGATGATACCTACGCATCTGTTTTGAATTTTTCTATATTATAGGCAGATTCTGTCTATAATATTGAAAAAAAGTATAATCTGTTCAGTATACACTGTACGTGTTTCATGATAATAAAAATCATTTATATGTGCATAACATTAACCTATCTTTTTCTTTTTCAGGTAAGATGCGCACAGCAAACGAGAAACTGGCAGTACTCTTAGGTTTCAAAGGTTGGATATTTTGACAGTCACTTTTTTAAATGTAAAAAAGTATTTTTATCGCAAATTTACACGAAGACAAGTTATAAAATTATATTCATGCTAAAAATAAAATTTTACTCGATGAAAATATTTTGAACTTGAAGAATCAAACAATAACCAGACGGTAAGTGATATTTTGTAGTATGTCTGGCCGTGGCGCAATTCTAGGCCAGAAAGTACGGCAAAAATCACTTTCTTGTCTATATGCATCACCTATTTTTTCTACAATTTATTAGGAATAGATAATATTTATGTAACGTGTCCGCAAAGTGGCGATTTACCGACAGTCGCGATGTTGCGACTGGAGCCTATAGGTTTGTGGCGCGTGTTTATGGAAACGAGTGAAAGTTTGACGCGCGAGCCGAAGGTGAGTGCGGTAAATTACACGAGTTTTCGTAAACACGCACCACAAACCTTAGGCAATTATTGTAAAATCGTGACTGTCTGAATCGCCACTTTGCGGACAAGTTGCATACATAATTTATTTTTTGTTACTATTGGGATCCGTCAAATGGGTGGAGCTTAAAAAATGGCGCAAAGGGGGGGAAATTTTATATACGGGGTATACTTTTGCGTGTAATTTTGTGATTTTCAAAGTGATAAGAAATAATAAATATAAGTGCAATTTGCAATTGGGCCGGTACGAATCCTAAACAAAGGAATTTTGTTGAAGGAGAACGGATTCTCAAAGCCGGGCATATTATCAAATGTGTGAAAAAAATAAGATAACTGAGCTGTCAAAAGTAGTAATCTTTACGGCATATTGCTTAAAAACATCAAAATTAAAAGAAAATTAAATTAATCATCCGTTCAATGCTTCTTTAAGACAGGGTTAGGTGATTAATGTAAACACATAACTGCAACATAATATGTTATATTGTAATAAGTAGGTAAGTTACTAACCTCAAAAATATTTGTATACAAAGTTAATCCTATAAATTTGTTAATCATCAAATGATTTTACTATTGTAGTACAATATGATAATAAGTACATCTTATTATTAAATAAAATATTTTTTTTTTCATAAATACAGTTTTTCCACATTTCATCAGAAAATAATTCGCTGTAAAGTAAGTTTTACAAGGCAATAACTGACAGTGTTTATGTCATGATATTAGAAAACGTCGCGGATTCCATTTTCGATAAACTTTTTGTTTATTTTACTTGTTTTATATTTGTAATAAACAATTTCACGATAAATTTGCACTGTTAGCATGTAAAATTTTCCCTCGTTTTGAGTACAATTTTGTGCCACTAAATGTCATATACTCATTTGACGGATCCCAATTGCTCAGAACATTTAATTCAAAATCATCGGTCGATAAAGTAGAATTTTTTTCCAGCTTTTTTCACTTTCATCCGGTAAAAAATATAGTACAATAAAGTGTCACTTTGCGGCCTAGTCCGGTATAGTAAACGATAAAATAGGTCTCTCATATAATCGGCTACTTCCAGGACGCCACTCAGGGCTCGAAAATTAAATTTTCTAAGCAAGTTTAACAAAAAACTAGAAAAATTTTGGAGCATACAAGTAATTCAAGAATTACAAGGTGCGATATTCATGTAGGTACTGTGTGTAAACGGTTTTATCGAACATAGGGAAAATAACACTGAGAAGATTTATAATTTTGTAGTAGGCTATGAGCCATAAGACCAAATATAAATATGTATTGGATTTCAAAGAAAAAATAGTACAGTGAATTTTTTCAACAATTTTTCATAGCAACGGTTGACTATTAAGCGTAACTCGGAACCGGCTAAATAAAAACAGTCATGATGTGTCATAAGACACCCGACAGAAGCTATGCTTCTTACGCATTGTATATAAAACCGAATTTATCAAAGATATAAATAATACAATTAAAAAGTTATTATTTGATCGCCATTTTGAAATCTGACGCCATTTTAATTTTTTGTGTCTTGTTAAATTCTCAAATATCAATTTTCAAAAGGATCAGATAATTTTTACAAAGAAGTATATACCTATGACCGCCATTTTGAAATATGACGTCATTTTATTTTTTTTGTGTCCTATGAAACTCTCAAATACCGATTTTCAAAAAGATCGGATCATTTTTGCAAAAAAGTACATATGGCCGCCATTTTGAAATCTGACGTCATTTTATTTTTTTGTGTTGTATGGAACTCTCAAATATCAACTTTCAAAAGGATCGGATAATTTTTACAAAAAACTACATACGGTCGCCATTTTGAAATCTGACATCATTTTATTTTTTTGTGTCCTATGAAACTTTCAAATACCGATTTTCAAAAGGATCGGATAATTTTTACAAAAAAGTACATATGTCCGCCATTTTGAAATCTGACGTCATTTTATTTTTTTGTGTTCTATGAAACTCTCAAATATCAATTTTCAAAAAGATCGGATAATTTTTACAAAAAAGTACACACGGCCGCCAGTTTGAAATCTGACATCATTTTATTTTTTTGTGTCCTATGAAACTTTCAAATACCGATTTTCAAAAGGATCGGATAATTTTTACAAAAAAGTACATATGGCCGCCATTTTGAAATCTGACGTCATTTTATTTTTTGTGTTCTATGAAACTCTCAAATATCAATTTTCAAAAAGATCGGATAATTTTTACAAAAAAGTGCATACGACCGCCATTTTGAAATATGACATCATTTTATTTTTTTGTGTCTCATAAAACTCGCAAATATCAATTTTCAAAAGGATCGGATAATTTTTACAAAAAGGACATATGGCCGCCATTTTGAAATCTGACGCCATTTTATTTTTTTGTGTCCTATAAAACTCTCAAATATTAATTTTCCAAAGAATCGGATAATTATTAAAAAAAAGTGCATATGGCCGCCATTTTGAAATCTGACGTAATTTTATTTTTTTGTGTCCTGCAAAACTCTCAAATATCAATTTTCAAAAGGATCGGATAATTTTAGCAAAAAAGTACCTACATATGGCCGCAATTTTAAAATATGACGTCATTTTATTTTTTTTGTGTCTTATGAAACTCACAAATATCAATTTTCAAAAGGATCGGATAATTTTTACAAAAAAGTACATATGGCCGCCATTTTGAAATCTGACGCCATTTTATTTTTTTGTGTCCTATAAAACTCTCAAATATTAATTTTTAAAAGGATCGGATAATTTTTACAAAAATGACGTTATACTTTTCACGTAAATCGGATCAGTGGTTCTCGAGTTATAAACTTTCAAACGGACATACAGACAGAGAAAGCCAAATTGTTCAGGAAGATATGAAACATCGAGAAATTTTGGTCCAATCCCTAGTTCCCGCCATCCGACCGACGTCAATAATTAGTTACAGGTCATTTTAACTCAGTAGGCCATGGTTTTTAAACACAAAAATCAAACGTCACCAGTCAAAAAATTGAATGACTACCTATATTATAATGTAGCACCCGTTTTTATTTTAAGTCAAAGCATACGCTGTCTTCCAATATCCATATCACACTGTGCAACAGACAAGGACAACCGAAACAAGTTCGCGATTTATTAGATAAAGTCGCATTTATATAGTTGAAATTAGCAATTAAATGTGTATAAAAAAACTGTTTTCACACAATATTATACATAAAATCTATCTAAAATGTTCTCCTCTTTCGTTTAAGATAGGTTTTGAATCGATCTGACTTGAATTGAGCGAACTATAAGCAAAAAACACCGTTTTTTCTAATTTGCTCCCCTCTGGGGCCAAAATTCAAAAATCGGGCGACGTTAGGATCAAATAGACCCCGAGAGGAATCGAACAAAAAAAAGTTTTTTTAAATCGGTTCACTCGTTTGGGCTGTACGACTGATACAAAAAATCCGTCACAGATTAACAGAATAACAGATTAACAGACAAAGCGAGTGTATATAGGCGCTTCTAGCTTCGTTTTAGATCGCGCCTAAAAACGGGTTATTTTAAATAGAAAAAAAAAAACAAAGTAAACAGTAGTGGTCTTTTAAAGATGATTTATTTTATAATATACTAGCGGCCATGTCCGGCTTCGCGCGGGTGCTATGAATGTATGATTTATTATCCCCCCCGCGAGAAATTCTCTCACGGCGAAGCATAGCCTGGCTGGTAATGTTAATAATATCAGTGGGATTCCGCCAATACGCTCAAATGCAAAAATTTTCAGAGTTACGTTTTATTATTATCCCACAGAAACTTACATTTTTACCGGAATTTTTTTTTTTTTGTTAAAAAGTTTTTAATTTTTTACTTTTTAGTGTCAAAAAGTGACATTTACCATAAAGGAATCACACGTCGTTACTCACTTTTATTAAAACGAATTTCTTACGCTGTCTGATGTGTCAAAAAGTGTTATTTACCTTAAGGAATCACACGCCGTTACTCACTTTTATTAAAATCAGCCGAACTACTGAACCGATTTTGATAAAATTTCTATGAGACCAATCTGAAAGTATATCCTTTCAAATAAAAAAAGAATTTTTCAAAAATGGTTTAAAAATGACGGAGTTCTGAGGTAACAAACATAAAAAAATACAACCGAATTGAGAACCAACTCCTTTTTTTGAAGTCGGTTAAAAAACATTAATAAAATTAAAATAATAGGTAAAAAATTTAAAAAAATATATAAATAAATAAATATCAAGTGGAAAAATAATATGGATTAGATGTAAAAAAATGGTAAAACTTTTTAGGTTAAACGGTTTTATCGTACACGCGATGATGTACTAAAAGCTAGAAAATAATAATTTACTAGTCACTAGTCACTAGTCTGGGACTTTGATCAGACTAAAATAAAATCGTGGGGGGCATTTAGTATAAAAAACGATTTGACCACAATATTAAGATCAAAGAAGACAATCGGAAGTCCAAGCTCCAACAAAAAAAAGTTTTCTACTAAATGGCCCCACGATTTTATTTTAGTCTGATCAAAGTCCCAGATTGGTGACCCATAATTATTTTCTAGCTTTTAGCACATCATCGCGTGTACGATAAAACCGCTTAACTTAAAAAGTTTTTTTACCTTTTTTATTTTTAAATTTTTAGTGTACTTTTTTGCTTAGTCTGATTTTATTACGTTTATCCGATCCACTGAAACGTTACCGGAGCAGGACCTTTTGCCTGTGAAAATTCAAAAATGCGATTTGCACCCGGGTGGGAGCCGCATCGGTCAGTTAGTTACCATAATATTGTATTGTTACCGGAGCTACACATGTGTGCCAAATTTCAACTCAATCGGATTACGGTAAGTGGGTGAAAATTCAAAAGTACGATTTACACCCAGAAGAAAGCCGGGCCGGTCAGCTAGTTACCATAATATTGTATTGTCACCGAGCTACACATGTGTGCAAAATTTCAACTCAATCGGATCACGGGAAGTTGGTGAAAATTTAAAAGTACGATTTACACCCAGACGAACCCGGGCCGGTCAGCTAGTTACCATAATATTGTATTGTCACCGAAGCTACACATGTGTGCAAAATTTCAACTCAATCGGATAACGGGAACTGGGTGAAAAATCGGTCGTAAGATTTGAAACAAAGATAGTAACGAATAATAAATAACTTAAAAAAAACTTTTTAAAAAGCAATGGTTTTATTTTGAAACAAAATTGCACTAAAAAGTAGAAAATAATTTTTTTTAGTGATTATAAGTTGATCAGAATAGTTTTCAACATTTGTTAAAAGAAAACCATTGGGCGCTCATAAAATATTAGGTACTGATGCTGTTATGATGTTTTAACGCCCAATAGTTTTCTTTTAACAAATGTTGAAAACTATTCTGATCAACTTATAATCACAAAAAAAAACTATTTTCTACTTTTTAGTGCAATTTTGTTTCAAAATAAAACCATTGTTTTTTAAAATTTTTTTTTAAGTTATTTATTTGTTACTTTTTAGTCCTTATTAATTATTTTAATTCTATACAATAGAAAAACATATAAGTTCCTCACATTACAAAAATGTAAAATCTAAGTCCTAAATTTTCAATTTTATATTAATCAGCTAAGCTAGTTATCTAATTTATTAAAATTTAAATTAAAATTGAGCCGCCATCTTGGAGCGTTCGCCATTTTGAATTTAGAATGACGTCATGTAGCTTATCTTATTCTACTCAACAAACCCTTTGATTTGATACGTCGGGGGTTGTAAAGAAAAAGATGAGCCGCCATCTTGGGGCGTCCGTCATTTTGAATTTAGAATAGCGTCACGTAGCTTATCGTATTCTACTCATGAAACCCTTTCATTTGATACCCATGTCAAGGGGGCTGCAAAAAAAAGGTGAGCCGCCATCTTGGGATGTCCGCCAATTTGGATTTAGAACGATATTAGATATACTAAATTGCATTGTCACCGGACTTATACACGTGTGCAAAATTTCAACTCAATTGAATAACGGGTAGTAGGTCAAATTTCAATAATTAAATTTGATCTAAATATACAGTGGAAACTTCATATAACGAATTTCAAGGGACCAGATACTTTTGTACGCTATAAAGAGTGTTCGTTATATAGAGAGATGACGTATCCGAGTAACTAATAAACGAGGGATAAGTATATCAAGTAGAATTTCTTATAAAAACGCTGTGTATAAAACCATGACAGCATTGCTTGATCCAAATCTTTAAATTTTGGTCTCTTCAACTTTTTAACAAATCTTCCGTCACTTTCTGCCTGGAGAATTTTTTCTTTGTTCTTCCAAATAGTCGAGATAGTAGATGCACTAAAGCCAAATCGTTTTCCAACGTCACTCTTTTTTTCTCCATTTTCAATAGCACGAATAACTGAAACTTTTTCATCAACACACAATGATTTCCTTTTGGTAGCCATATTCAGCGATTTGTGTCTTATTGCAGTTGTCACCAATAGAAGCACAATGTTTAGATTGAATTGAATCTGGTTGATGATATCTCTTATATAGGGCATTTTGAAGGTATAGTGTGAGGTAAATTTAGGTATAGTGGGAGGTAAATTTAGGTATATGTAGTATAGAATTACTTCGTTAAAGAGAGTGGCAGATACGTTATGTAGAGTTGTCAAATATAGGAATAACAATGTAAACCAAACAAAACTACATACTTTATACGTTATACCGAGTTTTTCGTTACATAGAGTTACGCTATATGGAGTTTTCACTGTACTTACTTACTTACGTCATGTCGAACTTAATAAAACAATTGAAAAAAAAAACTCGGGTCGTAGTGCCAAACCCTGCCCACAATATAGTGTATTTGCTAATACAGGCCTTGTGGCTTTAATACGTGAACTTAAGTTTGTTTTTGGACAAAATAAAAAAATTAACCCCTTAATAAATCCCTTAAAATAATATTTTTTTTTCTTAATTTTTTCAATATTATTATCAATGCAACCTCTGTACCAAATTAAATACACCCTTCAGTATGTAAATCACTATCCGCAAACTAGTGTTTTCATAAAATTTGTATGTCCGGACCTGTCGGGTCGATTTTATTAAAATTTTAGCAGCACATTTTAATCTTCACTAAAGGGTTAAATTTCAATTTTGAAACAATTCTGAGAATTTTTTCGTTATTTTTGGGCTCAAAAACATTTTTCAACCCCTAAAAACCACCTCTAAAATGGTCCGATTGGGCCCATTTTAAATAGGCTTTGTACGGTGATGGATTCCAACGTGCCTACCAAATTTCGTCAAAATCAATTAACTCTTTCGAAAGTTATAGCCCGTACGGAAGGTTTTCCGTAATCCCCTTAATCTGAAAATTATTTGAGAAAGTGTACGCAGAAAAATATTTGGAGTGACTAGGTTCGGACTGGGGAGATGGTAAAAGTGGGCCCATATAATTGACAATTAACATTTCCAGAGTTGTTCCTCAGTCCAACCTGCATTCCAAACATTAAAAAAAAAAAAATAAATAAAGTGAATGCAACAAAACAGTTTTATTATTTAGAACGATACAGTGTGTCCACAGACTCATCCTCAACATGGGGATCTCCGTTGTTATGGGAGATAGAGATTTGGTTAAATGAGACAAAATGTGCAGAATCTCCAGTACTTCTACCCTGCGTAGTCAAACTTTCCATATTTTGCTTGGTTCGCGACCGACAGTTGAAAAACGAGATTTACCCAATTTCGTTTTTTGTTTATAACTCGCTTATTAAGTAAGTTAGAAAAAAAATATTTTCACTTCCTTAAGGCCCTTTTTTATGAAGATTTCAAATCTCTTTTCATATTTTTATTTACTTTTATAGTTTTAGAGATACTTGTATGAACTTTGTTTTTTTAAATACACGTCAAAGATGGCCATGACACCATTCGAAAGAGATTTTTTTTCTCTTTAATTTGATATGAGGGTTGATGGATTTATTTTCAAAAATAACAGAGTTATACGTAAAACACTGATTTTTAATAGTAGGCTATGCAAAATTAATTGATAAAACAACAGAAGGCTTAGCAAACAGTTGAAATTCGCGTTGGCTTAGTAAACGGTTGTTTTGTTTTAGCTGTCAAAGTGTAGTTTATTGCTAATTTGTCAGTTTAAGTGATTTATTAAATTTACTTTTGGTATCATGGAACCACTTTGTAACAAAGAAAAATAAACGATTTTCAACAATTGATCGTAAAACAGTAGTTTTGTCTTCTTCACTTATTCGCGTTGACTTAGTAAACGGCTTTTTAAATGATCCATAGTTTATAAAATTTACTCGTAAGTTTCTGTAAATAGAGTAATAGACGAATGAGGTTGTCTTCGTTCTGGATACTGATCGAAGTACATTTCTGCAGCTCTGGTCGAATTTTTGTGACATAGAATGTAACAAGACAACATATCAAATGTTTCATTGTTACAAAATGGTTCCATGATAACAAAAACAAATTTAATAAATCACTTAGTAAACTGACAAATTAGCAACAAACTACACTTTGACAGCTAAAACAAAACAGCCGTTTACTAAGCCAACGCGAATCTCAACTGTTTGCAAAGCCTTCTTTTGTTTTATCAGTTAATTTAGCATAGCCTACTATTAAAAATCAGTGTTTTACGTATAACTCTGTTATTTTTGAAAATAAATCCATCAACCCTCATATCAAATTAAAGAGAAAAAAAATCTCTTTCGAATGGTGTCATGGCCATCTTTGACGTGTATTTAAAAAAACAAAGTTTATACAAGTATCTCTAAAACTATAAAAGTAAATAAAAATATGAAAAGAGATTTGAAATCTTCATAAAAAAGGGCCTTAAGGAAGTGAAAATATTTTTTTTCTAACTTACTTAATAAGCGAGTTATAAACAAAAAACAAAATTGGGTAAATCTCGTTTTTCAACTGTCGGTCGCGAACCAAGCAAAATATGGAAAGTTTGACTACGCAGGGTAGAAGTACTGGAGATTCTGCACATTTTGTCTCATTTAACCAAATCTCTATCTCCCATAACAACGGAGATCCCCATGTTGAGGATGAGTTTGTGGACACACTGTATAATTAATAAGTCATAACAATTGATAATTTGTACGAACTTATTAAATACTGCTCGAGGAATCGACCTAGCAGAATAAAGACGGTTGAATCGAAATCAAAGAAAACTTACAAATGAATATTTGATTTAAACCCGTAATCTATAATTATTCAAGATCAAGGTTGAAATTATTAATATTCGCTTAACGGGCGGAACATGGCTTAAACAAGATGAATAAGCTAAGCTTACCCAGTACGGGAAAGTAAATTATTTAAATAGAAATTAATATTAAACGCGGATGAGCGAACATTGCTTAACAATTATAATAAAGCTAAGCTTATCAAATACTGGAGAAATTAATTAATTAATACAAAGTAATGAAAACATGTTACGTGGCCGGAAACAAATATCCATTGTAATCAAATCAGCAGTTATAACTTGAAAAACATTGCGTTTTTGGAAATTTACGAATTTTCTTGAGCCGAACGTAAATGCGTCCGCTCCTGGTCGAGGACAGAATTTTTCTCTTCTATAAACAAGTGTTCATCTTTTTTAGTTGCTAACAAAATATTAAATCACAATAATCCAAAAAGTATTTTATTTCAGTAACAAGGCACTCGATTCTTATGTAACTAGTTTTTACATTTTTAAATAAAAAAATAATGACACTTCGCGAAACACAATTATAAGTCTGACCAGGAGGTGAACAGGATTATAACATTATAAGATAATATTATTAAAAATAAGAATACTTCTATAAAAATATGTCATTAGTAATTAGCGACATGACAATATATAAATATATATATTATATTTCCCGCCATCCGACCGACGTTAATAGTGTATGTGCCATGTGTATGTGGCAAATACACTAAAAACTCGGGTCGCAGTGCCAAACAATGCCGACAATACAGTGTATTTGGTAATATACAGGCGCTAGGCTTTATTATGTGAACTTAAGTTTGTTTTTAAACAAAATAAAAAATTTAACCCCTTAATACATCCCTTAAAATTATATTTTATTTCTTAATTTCAATATTTTTATCAATGCAACCTCACTACCAAATTAAATACACTCTTCAGTAAGTAAAGCACTATCCGCAAACTAATGTTTTCATAAAAATCGTAAGTCCGGTCCTATCGGACCGATTTTATTTGAATTTTAACACTACATTTTAATCTTTACTAAAGGGTTAAATTTTAATTTTGAAACGATTCTGACAATTTTTTCGGTATTTTTGGGCCCAAAAACATTTTTTAACCCCAAAAAAACACCCTTAAAATGGTCCGGTCGGACCCATTTTAAATAGGCTTCGTGCGGTGGTGGATTCCAATATGCCTACCAAATTTCGTCAAAATCAATTAACTCTTTCGAAAGTTATAGCCCGTACAAATATATATATAAATATATAAATATGAAATTAAGAAAAATCGCAGGATAGTGGACAAAATATTTGATTTATTAAATTAAATATTTTGTCCACTATCCTGCGATTTTTCTTAATTTTATTGTAATCACGATGGACACGATTTCTAATATAAATATACAAATATGTATATATATACAGGGTGATTCATAATATGTGCGCAGGACTTCTGGGTGTTATAGCTCGTTCAAAAATATGAAAAAAAGTTCCTATTAACATGGGTCTGCAAAAGCACCGTTTTCGAGATACAGGGTGTTAAAGTTGAAAAAAAAATTTCGTTTTTTGCTTATATCTGAAGAACGGTTTGAGGTACAAAGTTAAGCTGCCGCACACATTTTCCACCTTACAATTGCTTTGTTTTTTTTACGAAAATTTTTTTTTGTTACCAGTGGTGGAGATTGCGCACATATTATGAATTACCCTGTGTGTATATATATATATATATATATATATATATATATATATATATATATATATATATATATATATATATATATATATACAGTGTGATTCACTTTACATGAGGACACCTAAATAACTTTTTCATTTTAAAAGCAATCATTATAAAATTTTCAGCAGTTATGCAGGCCATTAAGATGCATCTTTTTTGTAGGAACAAAATTTTTCAAAAGTCAAAATCTAGCCAAGTACGATTAAATTATTAAAAAGTAGGGTTTCAAGTAAACTCATATATGCGATCAAGATAGAGCAAAATTTTATTAAAAAAAGTTGTTCAGAATCACAAAACACTCCTAAATATGAAGTTTCGTCAAAAAAAATCATTTCTTAAATTTCTCAAAATGTTAATGCAATCTGTAATTTATTTGCTATTTTATTAACAAGAGTGTATCTAACACAAATGCAAACTTTGCATTCATTTGTATGTATTAATAGCCGCGAATACTTTAACCGCACGAACAATTTTCTATATATTCTTAATACATTTCTCACTCACTACGCTCGTTACTCAAATTTTATTCGCTCGTTCGCTCGAATACATTACTCACTCGAAAAAAGTTATGGGTTATTTTCTCAAGTTCATACAAAAATCCCATAGAAAAAAGCACTTTCAGTTTTTCCCGAATTTTCCGAGCAACTTTTCCAATTTTTCGTTCCCCAAAAACCTTATTCGGACTATTACGAACATTAAAAAATAATTAGCCAAATCGGTCCAGCCGTTCTCAACGAACTGCAGGCGCATTTAATTTTTATTTATATGCTTAGATTGTATTGATCATATCACAATATTATCTTTTAAATAACATGTCATTAATTAAAATTTTTAGATGCCTAAAGAAGTTGCAATAAAACGCATTGCCTTCCGAATCGTCTCGGTAACGGCAGAGAATTAATGAAGTGGCAAAAATCGCCCGAATGTTCCGACGGTAATTTTTAATTATATATCGAGTACCTAGCTAGTAAGCTCAAAACTGCAGAATAATCGTTATGTCTGACGAAATTTTAATCGGGAAATTAGTGGTAAAACTCCAGGTTTCACTTTTAAGATTAATGTCATGGATCCAAAATCTTGGTTTATGTTTTTTTTTTATTTCTTCGCATGCTAAGGCAATCGTACCGTCTTAGTCAAATGCTGATGAACTAGAACTCATTATTTTTAAATATGCTAAACCTACTGTTACAAAACTGTTTTCTGGGTTGGCGGAATAAATGTTTATTTACAATATTTATTTACAATAATTAAAAACACCACAATAATAAATACAACAACCAAAAGTCAGTTCTAACAATCAACACAAGTAAATAACACTTAACTATATACAATTGACTACACTAATATTTATTTTATCAGGTGAATTTATATCACGGAACTATTTATATCATTGTATTTATATCAGATTTATTTCTAACGTTTATTTATGGCGGTCATTTACTCAGTTACTTCAATACTATTTATTTATATCCACTCCACTATTTATATCACTGTACTGACTGATTCGACCGTTGATTGACTAATATTTATATCACTGATCCGCTTGATTGCACGACTCACCATTGACTGCCTGATTCGACACGACACACTCGCTGTTTATATACCAGTGTTGCCTAAGTCCAGTGTGTGCTCGTATTCTCTAGAACTTTCGTGAAGGTACGAGTTGTTTCTCAGAACTGTTGCCCGCCGTTCATATACAGGGTGATTCGTAACACTACTATTTTGATAAAATAATTAACATAAAAACACATTCATAATCTACTCAAAAGGCCCTTTTCAACGATACCTCACAAGAATAGGTAAAAAAAAAATTTTTTTTGACCCCCGTTTGCATGTATGAGCGCGCTCTAATAATTTTTTTTTTATCTTTTGTTATTCTCTCCGTCTTTGGGCCGCGATATTATGTGTGAATTTCAAGTCTCCTTTCGTTTATTAGAAGACAGACAGATATTGTTGGCACAACAATAGGGTTCCTTTCTGGTACGGAACCCTAAAAATATGTGATTTTTGGACAAGCATCGATTAAACTGTAATCATATTCCAATGAGAATCGGATAATAATATCGTGTCATTATCAATTTACCGATTTTAAGCTTTCAGAATCCAGAATCTGATTCTAGTCATTGCCCATCGTTATTTTAGGCACGCGTCGTCATTTTTGTGGATATTCAACTGCAGACTCGACATATACTAGGTACACACGTTGCTACAGTCAATAAAACACTGAAAACGCTCTCAATGGCACTTCAAACTTCAAAAATCTCTCTCGAGTACTTTTATCTCAAAGTTTCTTTTACATTATATTATGCTAGACCAGAATTATATGAGTTCCGTGTATAATTTCCAAATGTTTATCTACAGCATAAAACTAAAGCAAGTTTTAGCATGAAGTATTTTCTTGTTTATTTAATAGATATTTATGCAACAAGTGGCTCAAGTGACGAATTATATGGCGGTTGCGATTTTGCGATACGAGCCTAAGGTTATGTTGCATTTATACTAGAACGAGTGTGAGATTACCGCGCTCGCCTTCGGCTCGCGCGGTAGTCACATGAGTTCTGGTATAAATGCAACATAACCTTAGGAGAGTCTTGTAAAATGGCGGCTGTCAGATTCGTCACTTTAGACACGCGTTACATAAAATGTTTTTTGTAACAACTGCTTCAAAAGTTCAATTTTAAGCAATTAAAACAAATATTTTACTAGTGACATTATGGCAAAGTAATCTATAAAGTACTATTTTACGCACGTGTGTTTTAAAGTAAAACAAAACAGTATTACTTCATAGCACGGTGTGCGTTAAAATTTACTTCACGCACTACCGTTTGAACACATCAGAAGCGTCCATAAAGAATCGCTAAAAAAAAAGGTACACAGTCATCTAAAATTGTACTTTTGATGCAAGTGTTGAAAAAAATATATACGAGTAAAACCCAAAATGGTTTGTAAACTAAGAGCGATACACTTACGTGACGTATATAATATATATACTACTGAAATCAGCGTATATACATAATATAGTAGATATCTGTAATCTACTCGTATATGGCATAATATATTATTGTAAAGGCGGAACCTAGAGGTCGGACCACAACATCTCGGCGTTTCACATAATTCTGAACTACTTGACGCATTAAGATAAAAAGCTTGAAATTTTTACTGTGCCTTGATGAAACGGACCTTAACAGTATAATAATATAGGTACTATTTTCATGCTACTGGCTTAATTGTTACATGTATACAGTGTGTCCACAGACTCATCCTCAACATGGGGATCTCCGTTGTTATGGGAGATAGAGATTTGGTTAAATGAGACAAAATGTGCAGAATCTCCAGTACTACTACCCTGCGTAGTCAAACTTTCCATATTTTGCTTGGTTCGCGACCGATAGTTGAAAAACGAGATTTACCCATTTTCGTTTTTTGTTTATAACTCGCTTATTAAGTAAGTTAGAAAAAAAATATTTTCACTTTCTTAAGGCCATTTTTTATGAAGATTTCAAATCTCTTTTCATATTTTTATTTACTTTTACAGTTTTAGAGATACTTGTATTAACTTTGTTTTTTTAAATACACGTCAAAGATGGCCATGACACTATTCAAAAGAGATTTTTTTTCTCTTTAATTTGATATCAGGGTTGATGGATTTATTTTCAAAAATAACAGAGTTATACGTAAAACACTGATTTTTAATAGTAGGCTACGCTAAATTAATTGATAAAACAATAGAAGGCTTAGCAAACAATTGAAATTCGCGTTAGCTTAGTAAACGGCTGTTTTGTTTTAGCTGTCAAAGTGTAGTTTGTTGCTAATTTGTCAGTTTACTAATACTCCAGTAATTTTAGATATTAAAATCACCCACCTGCAGAAAAATTCCCAGTTAGCTGATTTTTTTTTATTCACCTTCGTTATGGTGTTTTAAAAAACGTGTAAAAAGTCCCCATCGATATCGTGCCGGCGTTGCCAGATATTCGAGGTTCAAGTTCACGATAGACGGTTTTTTGCAAATTTCTCGGTTCCGTTCCATTTTTTGTAAAAAATGGTTATTAACAATCTTGTAGAGGACGAAATTATCTACAACTTTCGTATAAACATTTTTTGTCTACGATTTATAGTTTTTCTTATTTAAGTACCCGCGGCTTCCTCTCCCTCAATTTTACATACCGGGATTATGCTGCTTCCCGAGGGCCTAACATACTGATTTGTACCATTATTTTAAGTTGAACTTAAAGCTAACGATTAATTATAATTTTATCGAAATTAATGCAGTAGTTCTCTACTTATAAGCAACCAAACATACAAATCGACAACGCTCAAACAGACAGACAGACAGACAATTTTTTTTCGAAAATACGATATTTATACTTGACATCAATTATAAAGACCATTCGCAAAGTAATTTTGTAAAAAAAATTTACAAGGGTTGAGAGAGTGCGGATTAAGTACGAGTATGCATTTGCATACCGTATAACGCACTCTAGTAATAATAGCCACATTTTTAATTTTTTTTACAACATTCCTTTACGAATAGTCTTTATAACAATTATAATGAGTATTCGTAAAGGAATTTTGAAAAAAAAATTAAAAGTATGGCTACTTCGAGCTATTCTTAGTAGAGTGCGTTATACGGTATGCAAATGCATACTCGTACTTTATCCGCACTCTCTTAACCCTTGTAATTTTTTTTTACAAAATTACTTTACGAATGGTCTTTATATTTGATGTCAAGTATAAATATTGTATTTTCGAAAAAAAATTGTCTGTCTGTCTGTCTGTTTGAGCGTTGTCGATTTGTATGTTTGGTTGCTTATAAGTAGAGAACTACTGCATTAATTTAGATAAAATTATAATTAATTGTTAGCTTTAAGTTCAACTTAAAATAATGGTACAAATCATTATGTTAGGCCCTCGGGAAGTAGCATAATCCCGTTATGTAAAATTGAGGGGGAGGAAGCCGCGGGTACTTAAATAAGAAAAACTATAAATCGTAGACAAAAAATGTTTATACAAAAGTTGTAGATAATTTCGTCCTCTACAAGACTGATAATAACAATTTTTTACAAAAAATGGAACGGAACCGAGAAATTCGCTAAAAACCGTCTATCGTGAACTTGAACCTCGAATATCTGGCAACGCCGGCACGATATCGATGGGGACTTTTTACACGTTTTTTAAAACACCATAACGAAGGTAAATAAAAAAAAATCAGCTAACTGGGAATTTTTCTGCAGTGGAAATCTAAAATTACTGGACTATAAGTGATTTATTAAATTTACTTTTGTTATCATGGAACCATTTTGTAACAATGAAAAATAAGAGATTTTCAACAATTGATCGTAAAACAGTAGTTTTGTCTTCTTCACTTATTCGCGTTGACTTAGTAAACGGCTTTTTAAATGATCCATAGTTTATTAAATTTACTCGTAAGTTTCTGTAAATAGACGAATGGGGTTGTCTTCGTTCTAGATACTGATCGAAGTACATTTCTGCAGCTCTGGTCGAATTTTTGTGACATAGAATGTAACAAGATAACATATCAAATTTTTCATTGTTACAAAATGGTTCCATGATAACAAAAGAAATTTAATAAATCACTTAGTAAACTGACAAATTAGCAACAAACTACACTTTGACAGCTAAAACAAAACAGCCGTTTACTAAGCCAACGCGAATTTCAACTGTTTGCTAAGCCTTCTGTTGTTTTATCAATTAATTTAGCATAGCCTACTATTAAAAATCAGTGTTTTACGTATAACTCTGTTATTTTTGAAAATAAATCCATCAACCCTCATATCAAATTAAAGAGAAAAAAAATCTCTTTCGAATGGTGTCATGGCCATCTTTGACGTGTATTTAAAAAAACAAAGTTAATACAAGTATCTCTTAAACTATAAAAGTAAATAAAAATATGAAAAGAGATTTGAAATCTTCATAAAAAATGGCCTTGAGAAAGTGAAAATATTTTTTTTCAAACTTACTTAATAAGCGAGTTATAAACAAAAAACTAAAATGGGTAAATCTTGTTTTTCAACTGTCGGTCGCGAATTAAGCAAAATATAGAAAGTTTGACTACGTAGGGTAGTAGTACTGGAGATTCTTCACATTTTGTCTCATTTGACCAAATCTCTATCTCCCATAACAACGGAGATCCCCATGTTGAGGATGAGTCTGTGGACACACTGTATACGCTATATGTATTTAGCCGATTCATTGCTGTCAGTTGGTTATTCACGGAGTTATTGCGTTATGAAATCTATCGTTATTTCGTTGCATCGTAAATTTTGGTCTGGCTACCAAACAAAACGTATAGACGTTTTCACGCCAAAATAGGGTTTTTTAACTTCCCATTGGAAGTTATTGTAATGGGTCCGAAAATCGAAATCAAAATGGAGAAAAAAATTTTATGTTTCGAGGTCACTACACTATTTTAGAAAGATGTCTGTGTGTGTGTATGTGTGTGTGTGTGTGTACGTATGTATGTGGCCATTTCTTTCTAAGACGAAATCTCGAGAATGAAAAATGATATCGACTACGTTAGGATGCCAATCGACGCGTATTAACGTAAATATGATCTGAAAGAAATTTTTTTAAAATCAGTTCAGCCGTTCTTTTTTCTTAACCAAATAACCTCCAAAAAAGTAGATTTTACACAATATCTCGCGAATAAAAAATTATATCGACTACGTAAGGGTGTCAATCGAGGCGTGTTAACGTCATTTTGATCCGACATAAATTTTATAAAAATCGGTTTAGCCGTTTTTTTTTTTTAATTATTGTTAAAAATAAATAATAATTATTGTATGTAGAATTTAATTACGACTGTATTAATAATTTGATTTTGGAAAGATTCAGTCAAATATTATAACCATTGACAAAAATAAAATTTTTGCAAAATTAGTCAAAAAGTGTTATTAGTATAAAATTAGATAGTAACATATTAAACGCTTCACCATTAAGGCATCATCAGTAATCAGTAATCTGTAAGGAAAAGTATTATTTTTATAATTTAGTTATATGTAGTAATTAAGTAGGTATAGGAAGATAAAGAATTTTTTTTATATTTACTATGCATTTTAAAAAATTTTGTGTTATTATAATAAAGTTTTAAGAAATATTGTAAATTATAGAAGTTTGTAGAAATAATGTCTGTATATTATATGATTAAAGAAATACATTTTTAAAAATAATATTTGCAAATTTGTATAAATTATGTGTTTGCAATCGAAGCGTAGGTGTGAAGTTGGATATCATTTTTGTAGCAGTTGTAAAATTGTATGAATCAAACATTATAACAAAAATTTTTTTATGGTTTTATACATAAAACCATAAAAAATTTTTTGTTATAATGTTTGATTCATACAATTTTACAACTGCTACAAAAATGATATCCAACTTCACACCTACGCTTCGATTGCAAACACATAATTTATACAAATTTGCAAATATTATTTTTAAAAATGTATTTCTTTAATCATATAATATTCGCCTTAATGGCGAAACGTTTAATATGTTACTATCTAATTTTATACTAATAACACTTTTTGACTAATTTTGCAAAAATTTTATTTTTGTCAATGGTTATAATATTTGACTGAATCTTTCCAAAATCAAAATAATAATTATGTTTTAATGATTAAAATAATTACTTGTCTGTGTAATATCTAACTTAATTATTATTATTAAATATTTATCAAACTGGGAAGTTCGTCCTGTGGACATCAAGGGTCGCACTTTAGTCCTAATAAACGACCCACCTCACGGCTTGTTTTAATTTTCCCCGCTTTTCCCTACATGACAAAAAATGTATGGTAGATGACATATACGACCACTTATAAAAAACAAAACGTCAGCATTAAGTTTATTGCATTGGGCAATATAAAGAAACCTAAATTATGTAACAAGTTGTAATTTTTTTATTACGTGACAATAAATTCTTATCATATTATTTTATTTAAGATACTGGCCAAAAAGAAAAAATAACGTCAGAGCACACAAAATTTAGTCAAGCGACGAGATCATAATAGGAAATTTAAAAAAAAAATTGCTGTAAAACGGAAAATAATGCTAATTATAATGTTGAAATTTCTGTATTGTGAAATTAATGTATCAAGAACAATTATGCAAAATTTTATCAATATTACCTATATTTATTATTTATTTATAATTTCAATGCAATTCAAACTGTTTTTACTGAATGCTTTCAAAAAACAAATTTTAATTCTTTGTTATAAAAACATACAATCCATTATAATACCTGCATACCTGTATACAAGACTACGTCATAAAAAAATTATAACTCTGAAATATTCCGTGTGGTTGAAATAAAACAATGCGGGAAAAAATCTCCTGTTCATATATACAAAATGCAAATATAAATGATTTAAATATTCTATGTATCTATGTGTTGTTTGGGATAGTTTTTTGTCGTTATATTTATATTTTTTATGTATTTTGTTATATCAATATTTTTATGCTGATTATTATCTGCGTTCTGACTCTATAGAGCACACAGATAATGCAGTATTAACATTTTGGTTGCTTGCTCACAAACGTATAAAATAAACTAAAGCTATAGTCACACAAAGAAGCGGCAATAAGTAGAACTTTTCACTTTTAAGTAAACGACACAAATTTTTATTACTAATGATCGAGAAAAGGTTTTTTTTATTAAACTCAAACTAATATTATTAATATCGATCTTCAAACAAATTATTACTTGTTCAAACTAATAATTTATTATTAATTTTAAAATACAGTAATAAGTATAATATCTTCGTAAGTTACATTCCGCATAAGTTTCTTCTCCAAGGTTCTAATTCTTCGTTCTCTCATCATTATGTAGCATATTCTTTAACGAATTTCACTACTATCTTATATTGAAAAAAATACTACTAAAAATATTTTAACGTTACTTGCACAAACAGGTGAAGGTCAAAGTTATAAGCGGAGTCGCTTTAAATTAAATAACAAAGAATCATGTTACACAACTTTAAATTTATTTAAGTACCTAATACGTAATATTATGTATAATATTGTGGAAAATGTTTTATTCCGTAGAGAACAATCATATCAAAAATCAATTTCTCATTATAAAGTAAATATTATTTATTGCGACCATTGAACGGAATGGTACATAAAATATAAGTAAAAACTTTTTAAGGGCAAGCTTTTATTGAAATGTACTCAAAAGGAAAAAGTGATAATTTTTGTTCGTACGCTGTCAGTTCATGTTATGACACTGCTCCAAATAAAACCCTGGCGCGCAAATATTAGATTTCCGTTTTACATTATAAAAGCGAGTTCCAGAGGTTCCCTGGTTTTTTTATATAAAATTTTCGCGCCGCGCTTTTATTTAGGCTAGTATCATAACATGAACTGACACTATATGCCCAACAAAAAATATTATTTTTTTCTTTTAGTACACTAGTAGAGTTGAGCCGCGCGCTACGCGCGCTCCGAAAACAATTGTATTAAGTGATATTATCATATTAAATTTTGTCTATTCCAATTTTTTTATGATAGAGATAATCTGATAATTACATTTCAAAATTTTTTTGATTATTTGAATAATGAAAATAAAGTAATTTTCTTATTTTAAATCGTTTTACGTGATACATCCAATGAAAATGAAATTGTCTGACGGATGAAAGTAATCATATTACTTTCATCCGTCTGACAATTTCATTGTCTCACAACTTTTCTTATAATTTCAAAGAGTTTCAAATAAAAAATGAATTTAACAATACCACAATGTGTGGTTTGCGAAATTTTATAAGGTTAAATAACATGTTGAAAGAAACTTATAAAACATATGATAAAGTTGTACTTAATCTTATTAATTAAAGATGGTTTATTTTTAAAAAAAAATTTTTCACTTCATAAATCATTTATGTAAAAAATTTTGGAACGGGTCTTCACACCATTATCGATTAATAGAAGTAATTTAATTAAAAATATAAATTTATTTTTGACAGTTTATAATATTTTGCAGAAACAATTTTTTTTTCAATATAAATAACTTTTAGACCGTTGCATGGTTTTACATTATAAATGATTTTACACGTGTTACATATCGACCAATCACATCGCTGGAATCTGATGTTACATGAGTTTTTTATAGTAGGATATTTGAAACAAAAGCTTGTTCTTAAAAAGTTTTTTTTTACTTGTTTTCTTTTTTCTTTTTAATCTTTAAAAATTTTACAGTCAAATAATTTTCTTCTAGGTTTTCGTTGACTATTTCCTTATTCTCGGCATCTCCTCTTTGTGCAGTGCTCCGTACGCTTCGCACTCCCGTCATACGGAAAAGTGAGCGGAATTTCAGATTAATTGATTATTTAATTCTAAAAATGATCGATGCATATACTGTCATCGGGAATACATAATATATGTTCAAAATTTCAAATCGATCGGACATGTGGAAGTGGTTCAAAATTGACCTAAACTAACTGACTGATAAACAAATAAACATGTGAAGTTGAATAAAAGTTTGTGTGGTGGAATAATTTTTATGCTGTCGACAATTACAAATTATAACTGAATTTGGATGTTCGAGTTTTATCAGCATAAAGGTAGGGTTGGGTTCCCCACATTAATTTATCTTTGGATGTTTACTCGTCCAAAGTGTAGAAAGAAAGGGGTGGAACTTCAATTGAGGGTCCTTGTTATCGAGACAAAGTGAAATATGTTTTCTACAAAAGGTTATACTTATTTTAACGAAGTTCACTGTTCTAATATTAACAGTGAGAGATGCTTAGTTGAACAAAAATGTCTTAGATTGATTCGAACAATCTTCACTAAACTTATTCAGATCCAAAGGTTCTCATCAATTAATTCATTCATACATGAAAAAAACAATTTTATGTATCTTTCACAATCATAATATATTAACTTGCTATAAATTTAACAAGAATTTTACAAATCACAAACGTTACTGCAATAACAATTTAAATCAGTTAAGCAGACATACTGCTTAACTCAACACATTAAAAAGTTGAAAACCGCTGAAGAGCATTATAATTTACAAATCTCTATCTGTATCAAAATCTTAGATTGGTACTGAACAATTTTTATCAATTATGAAGATGCACAATTAGAGTTAATATGTAACCTAGTGTATAAAGAGGAAGGCAAATAATAAGAAGTTACTGACAAAGTAGTTAATAAAGAGTAATACGTTAAAAATCGTTAGTATAAATCTGTCAAGCTGTCTGTTAAAGTGATAGTAGTCCGTGATATGGTATAAATATGGTTAACGAAGTGAAGTGAAACAACCGTCAAAGAAAAGGTGTAGTCACGTCTGATAGTCAAAAAACCACTACAGGATTATAAGATTGTTAATTGTTAATAAGGAACCGAAAGAAACTCAAATTCATTTATTTGAGTAAATCAGTTATCTTGTTAATTGTTAATATGCTATTTTCTATGACCATTAAGTGTTAACATAGGTAAGGAAATAATTCGCAGGAACTACCGTCTGTGGTCGCTGTCAATAAGAAAATTGTCCATACAAAAATGTATAAAATTTAAGTGAAAAAGAATTAATAGGATGTCTACCGAAATTATAATAAGCGGTAGGCAACCAAAGTTACATGAAAAATTAATCAAAAAATAGTGCAATCTCTTTATAAACACACTAGATCACAATAGAAACCAAAATTAGTTGATAATAATGAAAAATTACCTTAGTTAAACACAGGTGAGAATAACCCATCTGTGACATAAGAAAATAGACAGATGATTTTTATAGGATAAAATTATCGATCAAAAGAACAGTATAATCTTATCTCAATTAATTCATTAACAAATTCCACCAATTTGTAAAGATTGGTGATATACCAAATTGGTGATACTTCATTCTACTATACATTGGTTTGTTAAGGCCATATTATTTTGATTATCAAATCGCGTGTGCGAATCAAAATATCTTTGATTAATTTTATATTAAATTCAATTCTGTTAAAATACAACTATGCCATGAATTGATTGTATATGATTGGCAAAATATATCCAGATTTTATTCCACAATTATTATCATACACGTGGTCGGTGTATTTTTAAAATACAACACTGATCAACAGGTTATATTAAAATATTAAATTTTATATATTAAATTTTATCTGTAATTAAACGTAATATCGTAAATGACGCTGCTGACAGCATTAATCATTTATTTTACCTTTATGAAATTTTTATTCTAAAATGGCAGACGGCCATGTTATAAACTCATGCTTATAATTTTCACGCAACATTCATTCATCACTTATATTAGTTCTAAATTATTTACAAATATCTACTTAGCTGTTTTTGATTAATTGAAGATAATTAAAGCTCTGGGGGACTCCGATGGGCGATAATTATCCATAAAACCCCAGCTCGTCCCGAGATATGTGATTCCGTCTCGGCGAAACTGGCTGCGAGCCGCGGTTCAAGCAAACTCGCAAGAATCGACATCAAGCCGATCACAAGAGGCACTTGGCAATGATAATGAATTACGTCGCACCGGAATTAAAACGAGCGCGCAACCATAGAGTATGAATATAAATTAGCATTGGCAACCTTAGATAAAGAATATTATCTGTTGTCATGAACTGTTCCATGACAATATTCCCCGGACAAAAAAAAAAGAGAAAAAAAAATTCTTTGATATTACCCATCAAAGGATTTTTTTTATATCCACCTCGTAACTTAGCGGCAATTGACCTTTAAAACGTTTAAATTGATTAATATGATGATATCCTAGTTCATGAGATGAACTAGGATGTTCTAGTAAGTAGACATTTGCATTCAATTTCGATTTGATTCTAAAAGGACCTGTAAACAGGACATCCAGCTTCTTTGACCGACGATCATTCACCGATGACAGCGGGTGCGTGCGCAGAAATACCATGTCGCCTGAACTAAACGACACCGATGGCTTCGTATCTTCATGAGACTGCTGGCGTTCTGTGGCAAGCTGCCTTAAACGTCTTCTGATGGATTCTCGATCAGTCGGGTTGTCTTCTACGGGTTGTGGAAAATCGGTTTGTTTAACCATGAACAAATCAGGTTTACGGTCGTATTGCAATTCAAACGGAGAAACGCCAGTCGATTGGTTGACATTCGTATTCATCCCGAACGCCACCTTTGGTAGCAGGCGACTCCAAAGCGTATGTTGAACGTTGCAGTACAGTCGCAGTAAGGTGCCAACTTGCTTGTTGTATCGCTCAACGGGATTTGCCTTCGGAGTGTAGGGGCAGGTGTACGTAACCTCAACACCAAGTTCCGACAGCGATTCACTGAATTTCTTCGAACGGAAAATAGAGGCGTTGTCGCATAGAATCCTTTTCGCGACACCATGTTCTGGAAAGTAATTCAATCTCAATTTAGTTAAAATTGTTTTGGTAGTTGCCCTACGCAGGGCGTACAACGTGATGTATTTCGTGAACACATCAAGTATCACAAGAATAACAGTGGTACCTCCGGCTGAGCGCACGAGTGGACCAACAATATCGATAGATAACAAATCGTTTTTATTATAGGATATTACAGAATAAAAACCACCATGCAGAGTGGCAGTGGGGTGCTTGGCTGTTAAACATGGCCAACATGAGTTTACACATTCGATAGCTTTATTTTTTAAATTCTTAATAGATACAAAAGGATTCATGACTAAGTAAAGCTTAGTCGCACCTGGGTGACACATGAATATGTGCCAGAATCGTATGTAACGCATCTCGATCTGGCTTGGAACACACAATTTCCAAGATTTTTTCTTTGTATCATATATAAACAAATAATCATTTTTTATCATATAAGTTGAATTAGAATCTAGGACTGAATCATTATTATTTACAGTCTTTTGACGATTATAAATTGGACTTAAGGTCTCATCAGCTTGTTGCATAACCTTTAATTGAGTCATGAGTTTAGAAATTTGTTTTAAATCTCCTTTTGGAAAAGTTGCAAATATGAAAACAGAGTTCTGCACTGCAGAATTATCAACTTCACGGATGTTATCATGATTAAAGGGATCTATACAGCCGTAGGTATCATTGCAAAATATTTCAATGGATAAATAATTATTATGGTTACACTCGTTTACCGTATCGTAGAACATATCATATTGTACAGACACACATCGCTGCGAAACAAATACACCCTGTGAAAAAATACAACTGTATGGATTAGCATTACTAAAATTACCTAACTTTATAATACCAAACACACGAAATTCATTTTCATTAGAAGTTACGCTAATATCGTGGGGGTGAAAATATCGTGATAAGCAATCAGCAGCTAAGTTTGATTTTCCTGGACAATATTTTATGTCAATATTATAACCTTGTAATTTAAGTACCCATTTCAAGATACGAATATTATAAAATTTTCCTTTGTTCAGAACGAAAGAGAGGGCTTGACAATCAGTATAAACAGTGATGTTCTCCCCATAAATGTAGTTATGCCATTTATTAGTCGCTTCCACGATGGCTAAAAGTTCTTTCTCAACTGATGAATAGTTCAACTGAGCCTGATGTAAAATTTTACTGTAGAAGGCCAATATGTTAACCGAAGAGTCTTCGCATATTTGAAATAGTATGCCCGATATCGCATAACGCGAGGCATCGGTCTGGATAAAATATCCCGCACCAATTTTAGGATGATGTAAGAGAGTAATTTTAGTGAATGCTCTTTTTAATTCATTAAAGGCACGATTTTTATCCTCCGACCACTGAAATGGTAGTTTACTTTGTTTCAGCATGTCATATAAAGGTTTGGCAACATCTGCAAATTTATTTACAAATCGTCTATCAAAATTACACAATCCCAAAAATTGTTGAATATTCCTTCTGTTTCTTGGAACCGGAAAATTTTGAATAGCCATAATTCTATCAGAGTTGGGATATATGCCACTAGTGGTAACTATGTACCCGAGAAATTTTACTTTTTCAGAACAAAAAACACTCTTATCAAAGTTCAACGTTAAATTGGCGCTACGTAATCTATCAAAAAGTTTAGACAAATGATCTATATGTTGTTCAAAACTACTAGAAATTACTAACACGTCATCGACATAATTAATCACGAAAGAATGCATCAGATCCCCCAAGGCTTCATGCAAACAACAAATAAGTGCAGAAGTAGCTGTTGAAATTCCGAAGGGAACCCGCTGAAAAACATATGATTTGCCATTCACCAAAAATCCAGTATATTTTTGGTGATCCGGATTAAGTCCGATTTGCCAGAAGCTTTTTGTCAGATCAAAAACCGACATAAATTTTATCGCTTCAAAGCGTTGTAAAACCGTTTCAATGTTTTCAGGTTTGTTAGTTTCGGGAGCAATACGTTTATTGAGTTGTCTAGCGTCTAGTACTAGTCGGATATTACCGTCCTTTTTTGGGACAACATGAATAGGATTAATATATGCTGTATTCTTTCTGGCAATGATTCCCTGATCCAGCATGTTTTTAACCTCATGGGTAACCGCGTCTCTAAGTTTGTACGGAACATTATATAGATTACCCCTGAATACCGAGGTATCGGATATATTTAAATCATGAGTGTAACAATTGGCCAAACCAGGTTGTTCACTAAAGATATCACGATAATCATGAATCAATTTGCTTAGCGTCGCTTTTTGATCATGAGATAAATCTAAATTTTCTACTTTATTAAAAATCTCATGACGCCGGGATTCCAAGTCGAGATCTCTAACCGAGAGAGCAGCACAAGGTAAATTTTGCACTTTTTCTTTTCGCGGAGAGATACGCTCCCTAAAACTAGCTTCGCCGTCGCGACCCCTTTTCTCAGATATCGAGAAATCGTCACCAGAACTAGATGTAGCTGTATAAACATTTCGATCGTCGTATTCATTCAATCTAGAATGATTGATATTTTTATTATTGTTGTCGATACAAGTATCGGACAACCCACAAGATGTGATTCTGGGCAAGCCATGAATCAAAGTTAAATCGTTCAAACTGTAATTTACAGCTGAAGATTTACAACTCCCAGATATAGGTTCATTGACCTTATAATCTGGTAAATCAATATTTTGTACATCGTGTCCGACATACAATGGTTTTTTCGTCGACGAGAATAGTCGTGGACCATGCATATTTGCACGAACACACGGTATCTCAAATTTACTACTCTTTTTGTCACTAGGATCTAAAGACGCGATACTGGAATCAGAATCGGCGCACGAAAGCATATTAGATCCAGAGAGGTTATTTATTGAAAATTTCATTGACTCAATTAAATTTGAATCTTTGTTACATAAATCGGTTTTTTCGTGATGATCAACCCCGTTCGAGATCCCACCTGAAATCCCAGGGTCCAGATCAGACGACCTATCATCAATATTATGAAAGTCAATCTCGGTATACAGGCGATTATCTACATAAAATTGTATAACCCTATTATCAAAGTTTATATGAGCATTGTAATCGTTCAAAAAATCAGCACCAAAAATAATACTGCATTTTAATTCGTCTACGACAAAAGCTTTTATTTCAAAATTAATTAAATTACAGGTCACATTAAGAAATGCCTGTTTTTTGATGGCCGAACTCCTTTGACCAACAGCACTAACAATTCTACAACTCTTAACCGGAATAAATGGAATCTGATAAATTTTAGAAATATTTTCCCACATTTCATTGGAAATAGCAGAAATCTGACTTCCGGTGTCAACAAGTGCAACTGTGTGAAATTTACCTATATTAATTTTGATGTATGGCATCTCATCGCTTTTCAAATTAGAAGTTAATAGAGAATTTAATTTTAGATTTTCCATACTGGAATTGACATTTAATCTTTCCCCTGTCCAGCGGCTGAGTCTCGACAGGGGTCCAACCAGTTTTTTGGATCCAATTCGAATGAATCCTCCTCGTCCACATCCATTTCAACGAAGTGAACTTGAGGGGAAGGTTTAACTGTAGAATATTTATTTGTTGTCGCATTTATCGTATGAGGTTTAGCATAAGAATTTTTATTAAATTTTGAGGTCGTATTATCGTTATTTATAGGAACATGCTCCTGAGACGTTTTGTACGAACCCATTTTTTGAAAACTAGGACCACGCTGTGATTCTACATCATCAAGTTCTTTTAATAATTTATAGAAATCTAAGAACGAGCTTAATTGTGCTGTTAATAAAACTCTTTGTATGTGAATAGGGAAGTGCCTTTTCATAATCATAATAAACTCCATTTCACCAATTGGCGGATAAAATTGTTTAGATTTTTTATGGCTTTCCAATAGATACTGTGCCATAGTTTGTCCTTTACTTGACGAATAATGGTTAGTGTAAAGTTCCAGACGAACCTTTTGCTGTCTGTTAAAATCCCAGAATTCCTCCAAAAAAATACCCTTGAATGTTTCAAAATTACTAAACATATGTTTAAACTCGTCAAACCAAAAATATGCTGAGCCTTCGAAGGTCTGCTCTACTTGATATAATTGTAAGTGAGGTGGAATCTGAGTACACCTTAGATATGCTTCTAATTTGTCTATAAATTCTACCGGATTCTCCGAACTTTCTCCTGAGAATTTCGGAAGCTGAATCTGAATTTGACTAGTTTTAACGAAAGGAGTATTGGCGATACCGTTAATATTACGTAGATTCTCCCAATTAATATGATTTTGGTTATTCGTATTATTAAGATTTATGTTCGGAATGTTCGGATTAAACCAACCATTACCATTAGAAAATTTTGTTGACATACCTGTCCTTCTCGCGTGATAGTTACCCGCTAGGCTGTTAAATTCCGGAAGTTGACTCCCCGAGGTCATCCGTGTTCCGAAGTTATCGGTGAATCTCACATGCGGATGATTCACAGTCGTGTACTGTACACTCGGTGCACTATCCGCTTGAGTTAGATTTGGTTCAGATTGGTGAGTATTTTGATACGTGTCGTACCTTCTTGAATTTGTAAAGGTTGTCTGAGGGACGGATGTAGTTGCAGTCGCATCGATGTGTGTCTGCACATTAACCCGTTGACTTTGTTCCATCGTAACCGGAAACAGACGCCCATCGTCATTCAGGCGATATAAACGACTGCAGTCCAGACTTCCAAACGTCTCGGTGGTCTGACCTAAAACAGTTCTAGAAGAATTTATATTAGCGTCTTCTCCGATACTCGAAGTAGGGGAATTTGCTCTAGTTCCATCAGGTGTTTCTGCCATGGTAGAAAACAAATCAGGTTTCGCGTCGTATAAAAGGATTGTCACAATTTGTAAATTAAATTAACGACAATATCGTCCTCAATCGTGTCCTGTCACGGTCGCCATTTATTATGTGGTGGAATAATTTTTATGCTGTCGACAATTACAAATTATAACTGAATTTGGATGTTCGAGTTTTATCAGCATAAAGGTAGGGTTGGGTTCCCCACATTAATTTATCTTTGGATGTTTACTCGTCCAAAGTGTAGAAAGAAAGGGGTGGAACTTCAATTGAGGGTCCTTGTTATCGAGACAAAGTGAAATATGTTTTCTACAAAAGGTTATACTTATTTTAACGAAGTTCACTGTTCTAATATTAACAGTGAGAGATGCTTAGTTGAACAAAAATGTCTTAGATTGATTCGAACAATCTTCACTAAACTTATTCAGATCCAAAGGTTCTCATCAATTAATTCATTCATACATGAAAAAAACAATTTTATGTATCTTTCACAATCATAATATATTAACTTGCTATAAATTTAACAAGAATTTTACAAATCACAAACGTTACTGCAATAACAATTTAAATCAGTTAAGCACTCAACACATTAAACACATTAAAACACATTAAAAACACATTAAAAAGTTGAAAACCGCTGAAGAGCATTATAATTTACAAATCTCTATCTGTATCAAAATCTTAGATTGGTACTGAACAATTTTTATCAATTATGAAGATGCACAATTAGAGTTAATATGTAACCTAGTGTATAAAGAGGAAGGCAAATAATAAGAAGTTACTGACAAAGTAGTTAATAAAGAGTAATACGTTAAAAATCGTTAGTATAAATCTGTCAAGCTGTCTGTTAAAGTGATAGTAGTCCGTGATATGGTATAAATATGGTTAACGAAGTGAAGTGAAACAACCGTCAAAGAAAAGGTGTAGTCACGTCTGATAGTCAAAAAACCACTACAGGATTATAAGATTGTTAATTGTTAATAAGGAACCGAAAGAAACTCAAATTCATTTATTTGAGTAAATCAGTTATCTTGTTAATTGTTAATATGCTATTTTCTATGACCATTAAGTGTTAACATAGGTAAGGAAATAATTCGCAGGAACTACCGTCTGTGGTCGCTGTCAATAAGAAAATTGTCCATACAAAAATGTATAAAATTTAAGTGAAAAAGAATTAATAGGATGTCTACCGAAATTATAATAAGCGGTAGGCAACCAAAGTTACATGAAAAATTAATCAAAAAATAGTGCAATCTCTTTATAAACACACTAGATCACAATAGAAACCAAAATTAGTTGATAATAATGAAAAATTACCTTAGTTAAACACAGGTGAGAATAACCCATCTGTGACATAAGAAAATAGACAGATGATTTTTATAGGATAAAATTATCGATCAAAAGAACAGTATAATCTTATCTCAATTAATTCATTAACAAATTCCACCAATTTGTAAAGATTGGTGATATACCAAATTGGTGATACTTCATTCTACTATACATTGGTTTGTTAAGGCCATATTATTTTGATTATCAAATCGCGTGTGCGAATCAAAATATCTTTGATTAATTTTATATTAAATTCAATTCTGTTAAAATACAACTATGCCATGAATTGATTGTATATGATTGGCAAAATATATCCAGATTTTATTCCACAATTATTATCATACACGTGGTCGGTGTATTTTTAAAATACAACACTGATCAACAGGTTATATTAAAATATTAAATTTTATATATTAAATTTTATCTGTAATTAAACGTAATATCGTAAATGACGCTGCTGACAGCATTAATCATTTATTTTACCTTTATGAAATTTTTATTCTAAAATGGCAGACGGCCATGTTATAAACTCATGCTTATAATTTTCACGCAACATTCATTCATCACTTATATTAGTTCTAAATTATTTACAAATATCTACTTAGCTGTTTTTGATTAATTGAAGATAATTAAAGCTCTGGGGGACTCCGATGGGCGATAATTATCCATAAAACCCCAGCTCGTCCCGAGATATGTGATTCCGTCTCGGCGAAACTGGCTGCGAGCCGCGGTTCAAGCAAACTCGCAAGAATCGACATCAAGCCGATCACAAGAGGCACTTGGCAATGATAATGAATTACGTCGCACCGGAATTAAAACGAGCGCGCAACCATAGAGTATGAATATAAATTAGCATTGGCAACCTTAGATAAAGAATATTATCTGTTGTCATGAACTGTTCCATGACATTTGTAATAAAAAGAAGTACAATT
The DNA here is from genome assembly GCA_039654895.1 of Mongoloraphidia duomilia. NCBI lineage: Eukaryota > Metazoa > Arthropoda > Insecta > Raphidioptera > Raphidiidae > Mongoloraphidia > Mongoloraphidia duomilia. The sequence continues at coordinate 31,887,077 of CM077518.1, read as the reverse complement.
TTATTTATACTTATAAAGCAGGCAGGTACGTCTGTCAAATAAAAATTAAAACAATAAAGAATTAAAAAAAAATTATAAAAAATAGAACCTCCTTGAAGAAAAGCCATTAAAAAGAGGAAAATAAGAAAAAATTTTGAGGTCAGCGCCAATTTAAATACTAATTTTTTTTATATATCTACTTTTATTTTATTAAATTGGCGCCGACCTCACAATTTTCTTATTTTCCTCTTTTTAGTGGCTTTTTTTGACAGAAGTTTATTTTTTTATAACATTTTTTTATTTTTACTTTTTAGTGGCTTTGCAATACGTAGTTTTACGTTAATTAACCGACATCTTTCTTGATATTTAATTACTAAACTAAAAAAAAAATACTTAATATATTTAAGTAAAATTTATGTGGGACCACCCTGAAGGTTACCTATATATCAGAAAAAGAATCATCAAAATCGGTTCACACATACAGGAGATGTGAGGTAACATAATATGTAAAAATTTAATTTGATTACTACTCCAGTAAAAACGACCCATCTGCGGAATAGTTCCCAGTTAGCTGAATCTTTGTACACACCTTCGTTATGGTGTTTTAAAAAACGTGTAAAATGTCCCAATCGATATTCGAGGTTCAAGTTCACGATAGACAGTTTTTTGTGAATTTCTCGGTTCCGTTCCATTTTTAGTAAAAAATGTTTATCATCAATCTTGTAGAAGACAAAATTATCTACAACTTTTGCACAAACATTTTTAGTCTACGATTCATAGTTTTACTTATTTAAGTACTCGTGTATACAAAAATTAAGCTAACTGGAAATCATTCCGCAGTGGAAATCTAAAATTACTAGACTATACTAGAAAATTAAGAAACTACTGAACCGGTCTAAATAAAAAAATACATGGGACCATTCCGTAAACATTCTGAATCCAACGGCGTCGAAATTATTCAAATCGGTTAACCCCTCGAGAAGTTATGGCTGAACAAACATAAAAAATAATAATAAAATAAAAATATATGTATATCGAATTGATAACCTCTGTTTTTTTCCAGTTAGGTTAAAAATATAAAATTATAAATTTTCATCAAAATCGTAACGATGTCGGCAACGTCATCGGCTTACTAGGAGCATAGCGATCTCGAAAATATAACCTGAAAACGATTATGCACTTTTTTTTAAATTTTAGTAATTGGCGCTATTTTTATTTTACGAGGATTTCTCAAATTGAAGAAATGCGCAAAATAGCGATTCCACTGTATTCGATATTTATCCAAAAATGTCAAATTACTATGAATATATTATTCATATTATATGCAGTTTGCTGTTCACTGTTTTTTATTCATAACAATTCATATTATACGGTATACTGAATCACACATTTCATTTTAATATTTTATTGAAATAGAATTTTTACTTTAACCGCTATGAATGACAAAGCTTTTTTAATTTATTTGTACACGCGTTTTTTATTGCGTTCTACATATTGTATATAATCTCGTTAACAAAAATGAGAACAAAGCACATAAATTACGCATTTTATTATAGTTTTTAGACACTTGCTTTTTTGTGGGCCTATTCAGTATGTCACAGTATTTTGTATTATGCGTACAGCATACAGCCAAATGGATTGAACCGATTAAAATACAAAGCCTGATTTTTAATATTAATACGCCAATTTTAACGTCTTTAGAGCCAAACAACGTCAGCGTTACCGTTCTAACCTACGATAAACTATGTCGCATCGTCTCGTACTCATAGGCAAGAACTCCACTGCCGTATTCCGACATCATTCTGACATCACTGTAGATTCTCAAACAGCGTCTATTCGCTCTAGCACACGTACTTTAACCGACTTATGGGACTATCTCTTCTCTCTCGAACCAATAGTAATAAATTTAAGTCATTTAAAAAAAATATATATCTTTCAAAGTGCAACTGAAGTTGCAATGTACAAGGAGTGCCAAAGGGCTTCTAGGCCTCTATTTTACGACTATTTTAAACTTGTTAACTTCCCCTTGGAAGTTATTGTAATGGGTCCGACAATCGAAATAAAAAAGGAAAAAAAATTTTTATGTTTCAAGGTCACTACACTATTTTTACACTACTTTTAGAAAGATGTCTGTGTGTGTGTATGTGTGTGTACGTACATACGTACGTACGTATGTATGTGTCCATTTCTTTCTAAGACGAAATCTCGAGAATGAAAAATGATATCGACTACGTTAGGGTGCCAATCGACGCGTATTAACGTAAATATGATGTGAAAGAAATTTTTTCAAAATCGGTTCAGCCGTTCTTTTTTCTTAACCAAATAACCTCCAAAAAAGTAGATTTTATACAATATCTCGCGAATAAAAAATTATATCGACTTTGTAAGGGTGTCAATCGAGGCGTGTTAACGTCATTTTGATCCGACATAAATTTTATAAAAATCGGTTCAGCCGTTTTTTTTAAATTGTTGTTAAAAATAAATAATAATTATGTTTTAATGATTAAAATGATTACATTTCTGTGTAATATCTAATTTAATTATTATTATTAAATATTTATCAAACTGGGAAGTTCGTCGTGTAGACCTCAAGGGTCGCACTTTAGTCCTAATAAACGACCCACCTCACGGCTTGTTATAATATATAAATGTATGATGGATATACATTGGATGTATATAATATACAGGGTATTTGATTGACACCAACATATTAACTTTGCGTGTAAAATGTCTCCATATGATTTACATTGAATCGCTGTTGTATCACAAAGTAGGCTAAATTTGAAATCTAATCAAAACCATGGCAACGGACTAAAAGTTGTTTATATTGAAAAAATAAACTGTTTCAGAAATTTATATTAGAAATCGTGTCCATCGTGATTATAATAAAATTAAGAAAAATCGCAGGATAGTGGACAAAATATTTGATTTATAAATCAATTCCATTTTTGGACACCTTAGTAACACGCTTAGCTTCGGGAGAATTAAAAACGAATTGGTATATGAAACCTTCCCATTCAGGCAGGCTTCTGAATTTTCGATCAAACCATCCAGTACAGCAGAAAATTAGTGTTATAAAAAGCTTGTTACACAGGGTAACAAAATTAAGTCACCAAGACTACCATAAGGACAATTTTACGAAAGTTGAAAATATCTTAAAAGCTAATAATTACCCTGTCAACTTTATACATCAATGCGTTAATAAGTTTATAGAGGACCAAAATCACCTAAATAACACGTTGGATACTGTGGATGAAAGAACTAAGTCTACCAAGTTTTATGTTAGATTTCCATTTGTGAAGAACTTGTCCTATAAGATCAACTGATTATTTTCTAACACAAATATTAAGTTGGTGTTTTATAACTTAAATAAATTGGATAAGTTATTCACAAGACTTAAAGATAAGACGCCTATCTCACATCAATCTAATATTATTTATAAAATACCTTGTGAATGTAATAAGTGCTATGTGGGACAAACAAAACAGTTATTAAAATATAGAATTTATCAGCACAAAATGGACTGTAGAAACATAAAATTATTAAGTGATAATAAGACGGCGTTATCATCTCATCATTTCGACACTGGGCATAAATTTCTTTTCAATGAAGTTCAAATATTAGATAAAGAGTCAAATTGGAAGAAACGCAATATCAGTGAAATGTGTTTTATTAGAAAAAACAATTCAATCAATTATAGAACAGACACTCAAAATTTAAGTAGTCAGTACAATTATGTTATGAAATTATACTAACATTTGTATTATTATTATTATTGATTGCTAAAATTTATAGTCAACATAATTTGTTACCATGTTACCATGTTTTTGTCTTATGTACCCTATCTTATGTTAATTGCTATGGTTAGTAATTAATATTAATTTTCATAAATATTGTTATTTTTATGTACTTGAAAAAGTCTAAATATATAGACGAAACGTCGTACATTTAATTTAATAAATCGAATATTTTGTCCACTATCCTGCGATTTTTCTTAATTTTATGTTTCAGAAATATTATCTGCTGTCAAAAATAAATTAGTATTTTTTATTAAATTACTTCTACTTTTCAAATAATGTCTTATTCAACACTTGAAAAAGTTGAAATGGTTATTTGAGCACGATCTGGAAAATAGTTACCAACAAGTGTGATTTATATATTGTATAGTGGTTAAGTATGCTGATAAACAGATCCCTACAACAGTGCAAGTTGTGAAAAGAGAAGTTGATATTTTAAGAATACTGTGGTTGCGGTAACACCGGGCATAAGAATATAAGAAATCGTCCGAGCCAGGCAGAACTTGAAAGCTATGTTGGAATCTTCATATTAAAAAGAAATACAAATATATTAAGTGCAAGGCAATTGGCAATTAAAGACGCCGGAATTGGCACTTACGTGCTTATAAAATTTTAAGATCAAATAAATTCAAATCGTATAAATATTCCCATCATCAGGAATTGCGTGGGGACTGCATTTCGAAGAATGTGTGTTTTAATATCCCGCCTCCTTATTTCAGTAATAGTAGAAGATATTTTTTTGATAGGTTAACTTATTGTACAGCAGTTTCTGGTGAAATTTTCGAAAAATTATAAGAACTTATTTGTAATTTTAAATAAATATGTTGTGTTTTTCGTTGAAAGTATTTCATTGCTATTATTATTTTAGTACAGTAAATAGAGACACAAAAATCGCGTTTACTAAAAAAAAATACTTAATGGCTGAAATTTTGAGGAGGTGTTCGGGGGCATGCCCTGAATCTAAAACTGAGTTTTCGTATTCGAGGGGGCGGGGGAAGTTACATCCCCCGGTCAATATAGGGGGAAGTTTGTTTTAATTTTTTATTTTCGTTGCTGTTGCCCGTACAGTCAAGTCCAAGAGATCAAACTTGTAGGAAATGAAATTATCTATCCAATGATAATAAAATCAAGGTCATAGGTCGATCAGGTCAATCACAATGGCCGGTAAAAGGTCAAAAGTGAGGAGTAGTTTTATTTATTAATGTTCACAAAATTAGAATGAAAACTTCAGATAAGGCTTGTAATCTAATTCTTTCTATAAAAGTTGATCAATTTTCTGACATTTCAAAATAAAACTTAATAAAAATTTATTTTTGTATTCCAATTTCTCAAAAACACTGTTATTGTATAAATTTTGGACATCCTAATATCTCAAATAATAATATTAAACTAGGTTTTATTTTGAAATGTCAGAAAATTGATCGACTTTTATAGAAAGAATTAGATTACAAGCCTTATCTGAAGTTTTCATTCTAATTTTGTGAACATTAATAAATAAAACTACCCCTCACTTTTGACCTTTTACCGGCCATTGTAATTGACCTGATCGATCTATGATCTTGATTTTATTATCATTGGATAGATAATTTCATTTCCTACAAGTTTGATCTCTTGGACTTGACTGTACGGGCAATAGCAACGAAGATAAAAAACTAAAACAAACTTCCCCCTATATTGACCGGGGATGTAACTTCCCCCACCCCCTCGAATACGAAAACTCGGTTTTAGACTAAGGACATGCCCCCGAACACCCCCTCAAAATTTCAGCCATTAAGTATTTTTTTTTAGTAAAATATACCGTTTTACTGTACTATTTTAATTGCTATTAAGAAACTTATGGCGCTATTCTGTAGAGTCAATGTTAGAAATTATAGTACTGTTAAATTTTTGTCACTTTCTTACAAATTTTACATTGCATAAGGTAAAGTGAGACAGAAATTTTACAGTGCAGTAAATTCTAACATTGGCCAAATAGCCAAACAGAATAGCATCATAAAAAATAATTATGTTTATAAGACCGTTGCTACGGTTTTTATGTTCAGAGCTTACTTATTTGACTTAACTTGAATTCAATGTAATTTAAATGGAGAAATTTAACATGTAAAGTTGAAATCAAACGTACTGTATACATAATATAAATAAACATTTATAAAATTCCAAAAATGGTGGAAAATTGTTCAAGAGGCTATGAAACGTCGAGAAATTTTGGTCCGACTCCTAGGCCCTCCATCCGACCGACGCCAATAGTGTATGTGCCATATACGTGTGATCGCCGGCTGTGGAACGCTGTAAATAAAAATTTCCGTAAAAAATGCTTAGACACGTCAACCTTAGTTTTTGAACGCGCATCTTTCCTTGTATTAACTTCCCATTGGAAGTTATTGTAATGGGTCCGAAAATCGAAATCAAAAAGGAAAAAAAATTTTTATGTTTCAAGGTCACTACACTATTTTTACACTACTTTTAGAAAGATGTCTGTGTGTGTGTGTGTGTGTGTGTGTGTGTACGTATGTACGTACGTACGTACGTATGTATGTGTCAATTTCTTTCTAAGACGAAATCTCGAGAACGAAAAATGATATCGACTACGTTGGGGTGCCAATCGACGCGTATTAACGTAAATATGATCTGAAAGGAATTTTTTTAAAATCGGTTCAGCCGTTCTTTTTTCTTAACCAAATAACCTCCAAAAAAGTAGATTTTACACAATATCTCGCGAATAAAAAATTATATCGACTTCGTAAGGGTGTCAATCGAGGCGTGTTAACGTCATTTTGATCCGACATAAATTTTATAAAAATCGGTTCAGCCGTTTTTTTTTTTTTTTTTTTAATTATTGATGTTTTAATGATTAAAATGATTACTTTTCTGTGTAATATCTAATTTAATTATTATTATTAAATATTTATCAAACTGGGAAGTTCGTCGTGTGGACCTCAAGGGTCGCACTTTAGTCCTAATAAACGACCCACCTCACGGCTTGTAGTTGTAATTTGTTTTTACCCCCACTCTTCTGAGCAATGACGTCATCGACATTTTTTTAAATGGCAACCCCAATTTTTTTTTACGGATTCTGATTCTACTCGAAATTCTGAATTCAGCAATATTAATGAATCCAGAATTTCGAATAGAATCAGAATCCGTAAAAAAAATTGGGGTTGTCATTTAAAAAAATATCGATGACGTCATTGCACAGAAGAGTGAGGGTAAAAACAAATTACAACTACAAGGAAAGATGCGCGTTCAAAAACTAAGGTTGACGTGTCCAAGCATTTTTGACACATATCTTCAGGAAATTTTTTATTCACAGCCGGCGATCACACTGTATAGCAAATACACTAACAATATCACGCATTTGATATAACATCTAATTAACGCATCCGACACAACGTTTATCAATATCTTTCTTCATTTTCCTCTCGATGTATCATGTCTAAGGGAAAATAATTACTCGTCAGTATTGAATTGAATATAACCATCGAGTATCGACCCCAGTTGGCAATTACAAACTTGTCTACTTCTGTTATTTCGAGTAGTGTTGCCAACAAAACTTCTAAAAATTTCACTAGATGTAGTCAGTCGATTAAACCTATAAGAATCTAAATATAATTCAGAGCCTGGCAATACTTTTGTAGGAAAATGATATACCTACCCTAACAATAAATTTTTACATGACTGCTTGCGCGCCATCTTGTCGTTTTCTCGTAATGGCGTTTAGGATAAACTAAATGACAAATGCGGCATTTTTTATTTGAAATTTAATGGAAAACAATTTTCTGTGTTCACTTTTTTCATAAGATTATAAAGCTTGGAAACAATAGTAGCGTTTTTGCGATTTCGCCACGAAATGTGATCATCCCGAACACCCATAGAAAATTTGAACAAAGACTATGCAGTAGTTTAAGCTCTAGGCGTGGCCGCAGACAGGAAGACAGTCATTTTTTTGGGTCAGGGGACTTTAAAATTCACCAAAAACGACTTTTCCTATATAGGACTCCGTACTAGGTACTGGAAAAGAAAAATTATTTTTTTTAATCTTATAATAATAATATTAAATACCTACATTGTACAATATACCATGTACAGTCGCGGACTTAATAAAGTTTGCACTTGATTATTTTCAGTGTAGGTTCATAAAAAGCCGGTATAGCTTAGTAACAAATTTAGTTTTTTATAGGTAAATATAAATGTCAAAAAATTGAAAAAATAATTGTCGTTTAAATGCCTCGAAATTATAAAGACGATGAACAAAAAAGAAGAATTATTGCAATAATGGAGGAATGAATTTTCTAATATCAAATATAATCTAATATGTTTATTAGTCTAATCAAATAGCCGAAAAAATAGGTCAGAAATTGCGTTAATTAGAAGTTTGATGAAATTAAAATGGTAGATAGGGGGTGCTACTAGAACACTCCAGCCAAGTTTCCTCCTAGGATTCCGCAAGGGGTTGCTGCCCGCCATCTTGAATTTTAGGGATGAAATCATGTATCTTGGTAAATACTGCTTGTACGTGAAAAATTACTATTATAAAAATTGTTAAGGAGGATGTATCCAACAACTTTTGTTTGAGAAATTTTTTGAAATTTCTTATTATTTAAAAGTTATAAATTCTCAAAAATGACACTGTAGGGGTGGGAAAGGTTTTTTCGATTTTACATCATTTTGTTTTTTGAAAATTTGATAACGGATTCTTAATCAGCGACCCCGAAAACCCCCTAATCATGTATTTGGTGAAAATGCAACGACTTGGATTAATTTGTTATGTGCAAAATTAAAAAAATTTCAAAAATATTGGCGCCGGTCGACTTTTGGCGCCCTCTATATTCGTACCAAGCAGGCAAAAAAAAATGTAGAACACATGTATATTGTAGAGAAACTCAAAAGCTACAAATTTTGTCATAACCATTTTTCGCCCCGATTGACCGTTTTGCTGTAAAATCGAAAAAACCGTTTCCACCCCCAACAGTGTCATTTTTGAGAATTTATTACTTTTGAATAATAAGAAATTTCAAAAAATTTTCTAAACAAAAGTTGTTGGATACATCCTCCTTAACAATTTTTGTAACAGTAGTTTTTCACGTACAAGCAGTATTTACCAAGATACATGATTTCATCCCTTAATTTCAAGATGGCGGCCACCCTTGCGGAATCCGAGGGGGGAAACTTGGCTGGAGTGTCCTATTGGCACCCCCTATCTACCATTAAAATTTCATCAAACTTCTAATTAACGCAATTTAAAAATATCATTTGGCTGGATTATATGTTTTAATTGAATAATATTGAGTAATTTGGATTATAATTTTTTTATTGAATTTTTAGGATGTAACCTTAGTAATTGATACATTAACATCAAATGCCAGATGCGAAAATTAGAAAAAGCGCTAACTAGATGATACAGGTGTAAACTTGCTTAAGTCCGCGACTGTACAAAAAGAGTTTACATTAATTACTTAAAATTACCTAAAATGCAGTTTTAATATTGGGATGTTGATTACCTGAATTCTTTCAATTCTTTTTACCTCCCACGAAGTCCATTGAGAGTAGCCACGTTACCAAATTATTATCTACCAGATGTAAGTAATGTTCTAAGCATAAAAATATAAAATTAAAAAAAATGTCATTAGATTTAGCTTAACAAAAACTTATCCAGTAAGAAAAAGTAACGAAAGTAAGATACATTTTTCTAACAATAATTCTGATATAAATATTCTGTTTCAACATGATTAGCAACAAAAAAAGCTAAACCCGAAGGTTATAACTTTGGCAACACTTAATTCATGATATCTCTGTGATTCTCTTTTGAACTCTCATTACGAGAACACACTGGAAACTTGTAGAATTTTTTTTTCAAAGTATGTATATTATATACATATATACACTATACAGGCTGTCCCTTAAAACGATAGGCAACGCTTTGCTATAGACTCATGGGACTATCAGGCTGATTGAATGCAATTTGCCTACATACAAAAGTACAGCCCTTTAAAGTTGAGTGTTCCAAAATTTATTTTATTTATAATAGAAGAACCGTTTGAGATTTTGGAACTCGTTTGTCACTCATTAGAAGCTAGAATCCTACGAAATTTAGATAAAGACGGCACATTGGAAATAGACCAATCACGGCACTCTTGATACTAAAAGTTTAATGTTTTTTATCATTCACTAAATTCTAAAACTGAGCACACATGGTAAGATTTCGTCTCTTACAATTTTTAGTACGACTTATGGTTTTCCTGAACCGACGTGAAAAAATTATATTCGTTTTAAGAATGTATATAAAGATCGAAACGATAACATTTAGTATTTTTGACTGCCAATAATATTAATACCATTAATCGAAATTAAGTCACTCATAAAAATTCATAGTTTATAATAGGTAACAGAATTGGTTTCGAATAAAACTGTAGGTAAAATCCTTGACACTAATTGAACGTAACTGGCAATAAAAAAAAACAAAACCAAATGAAAATATTATGTCATAATAGACCCCACTCGCTTCCATTTATCACTTTATTTTTATTTTCTACATTTTTAGGCGCGGCCTCAGCATAGCGAAGCGCCTACTAGTTTGTATCACGCTATTTTGTAACACACATGACGCTAATATGGCTGAATCGATTTTGAAACTTTTTTAACTTCCCGCTATTGAAAATTTTCAAAAAACGGGAAGTTATTGGTTTTGGTCTGATTTTCGAAAATCGAGTGTGTGTGTGTGTGTGTGTGTGTGTGTGTGTGTTGAGGGCGGTTATTAGGGGTTTAAATATGTTTTTAGGCCCAAAGATACCGAAAAAAAAATTCAGAATCGTTTCAAAATTGAAATTTATCCCTTTAGTAACGATTAAAATGTGCTGCTAAAATTTAAAAAAATCGGCCCGACAGGACCGGACTTACTTTTTGTTTGACTAGTTTGTGGATAAGGATTTACTTACTGAAGGGTGTATTTATTTTGGTGCAATGTTGGATTGATAATAATACTGAAATTAAGAAAAAAAGATTATTTTACGGGTTGTATAAAGGGGTTAAATTTTTTGCCCAGCTCTGGTTTTAGATCAAACGCTGTAATTTTTTTACTTTCATTTAGTCATGTTTTCATTGTTATTGTTAATTACATATTAAAAAAAGCGGTCAAGTGCGTGTGGAACTCGCGCTACGAGGATTCCTTACCGCTACCACAATTAAATTAGGTAGACATATTCTGTGAAACTTTCAACCGGCTACATGTTACGGTTCCAAAGATACAGCCTTTAAAAGGTTTTTCCGTTTTTTGTGTGGGGACTTCCTTTAATTTTTACTTTTTGTGATTTTCGAATTTTTGCTTTTGCTTGTGCTGCGAGACCTTACTTTTTGCCAAATTTCATGATCCTAGGTCAACGGGAAGTAGGTATCCTATAGTAGAGTGAGATTGCGAATATCAAAATAGGTATAGGACCCTCTTTATTTTTTACTTTTTGTGATTTTCGGATTTTTCCCTTTACTTGTGCTGCGAGACCTTGCTTTTTGCTAAATTTCATAATTCTAAGTCAACGGGAAGTACCCTATAGATTTTTAATGAGATAATAAAATGGCCGTATCTTTTGATTGCGTTGATCTAGAAGTTTAAATTCTTTATAACTTTAAGGGACCGTAGACCTTAATATTTCATATAAATTTCAACTTGATATCTCTATCCCTTCCTGAGAAAATGGGTCTTGAAAGCCAACCTGACGGACAAACGAGTGATTCTATAAGGGTTCCGTTTTTTCTTATTGAGATACGGAACCCTAAAAATTACATATAAAATATATTTAAATGTAAATGTTTTCATTATTGTTTTTTATTAGTTCATTACTTTGCATTACAATTATTATGTTACGCGAAACTACATTTCTGACAGTTGCGTTGCAAATCGTCACTATGTTCATCAAATGACGCGGACACAATAATCAGGTCATCAAGATAACCACAGACATTCCCGATATCCCATAGTGAGGTTGCATTAGTGAAGGGGTTTATATTGTTACAGTATCTATTTTTTTTATTCTCACTTCGATTTACTGATTCGGCGTTCTTCCTAATTTACAAATAACGCCTCAGCACAATAGTATCAATTATTTATTGTAACGTTCTTAACACATGCGGGAAGTTGGTTGATCCACAGATCAAGCCTTTTCCACATTTTTTTGTTTTTGTTCAATTCCTTCCGATGTCTAGTTGTGCTTCATTGGTATACATAATATTTTTGTCTCAGAGGGGATCAAATTAAAGAAAAACACCATTTTCTCTTATATCCAGCTCAAATTATGTCGGATCTATTCGAAACTTATTTTAAACGAAAGAGAAGAAATTTTTACAATTTACGTAGATTTCGCATATTAGAATTTGTCAAATAGTCTTTAGTTTTTATTTGAATTTAATTAGAATTTAATAAAAAAAAATTTCAAGATTATCTGCGTCCCAAATCCTCAATCACGTCAACATTATTTTTTTAACGTGCATCTTTTTTGATAGTCATATTAACAATACCTACGATAAGCTAGCGATGGGTGGCGCGGCACGGCGAACGGGTGTACACACCTCCCGCTCTCCTCACGAGCCATTTTGCTGAAGTTATGTAATTACATTTACTAACAAACAATGGGAATTAATAATAGTCTAGTAGTCCAGTAATTTCAGATTTCCACTGCGGAATAATTCCCAGTTAGCTAAATTGTTGTATACACCTTTGTTATGATGTTTTAAAAAACGTGTAAAAAGTCCCCATCGATATCGTGCCGGCGTCGCCAGATATTCGAGGTTCAAGTTCGACGGTTTTTTATGAATTCCTTGGTTCCGTTCTATTTTTGGTAACAAATGGTTATTATCAATCTTGTAGAGGACAAACTTCTCTACAACTTTCGTATAAACATAAACAACATGATCATGGCGAGATTTAGTCAACAGATAATATTATGTTGGCCTCACGGATTCTAAAACTTTCCATGTCCACTAATAACAAAGATAGCCATGTAACCAACGGCGCCTGGGACACCCATACATGGTGGTAAAACGGGTATACAAGGTGGCAGAACGGGTACACCTGGTGGAAGAACGGGTATACATGGTGTTGGAACGGGTATACGTGCTGGCAAAGCGGATATACATGGACGTACATAAAGCTAGCAGGGCCAAAACGTCGTATAACGAAATTGATGCTATGAGAATTAAGAACTATTTAAAGGCTAATTTAAAGCCTCTATTTTAAATTTAGGGCTCTTACCCTTAAAGAAAAAATCTGTGGCGTTGCTAGCTTTAGTAAAAGTTAGCAGCGCCAAATTGTCGAATGACAAAATTGATGGTATGAGAATTAAGAACTATTTAAAGGCTAATTTAAAGCCTCTATTTTAAATTTAGGGCTCTTACCCTTAAAGACAAAATCTGTGGCGTTGCTAGCTTTAGTAAAAGTTAGCAGCGCCAAATTGTCGGATGACGAAATTGATGGTATGAGAATTAAGGGCTATTTAAGGGCTAATTTAACGCCCCCAATAGAAATTAAGGGCTCTTGCCTTTATCGTTAAAATCTGTGATTATCGTTCATACGGTGGAAGTACGAGTTACGTATGGTGAGAGGCACGGGTCACACGTAATGGAAAAATCAATAGCTTTGTTCCAACCTGCTATAAATGGATCGTTTTGAAACGGTAATGAAACTATTTATATCGGTTTTGTGCGCATGCGTTGACCTTGCACAGTTCTGTGACGATACAAACGTAGTTGGAACGCTTTTGTAACCATTTCGTGCATCAAATATCAATAATTGTCAAATATCAAATGTAAATTTCTAATTTCAGGCTGAGGATTATAACCTTTTTTTTGTTGTTAAAACATTTTAAAAATGATCGTTCGACAACCGTCCATATCTTGGTTGGAACGCGTTCTATCTTATTCGCATGAGCGTGACGGTAATATTACGGTTTTCAAGAGGTTGGAACAAATCTTATACAACATGGTAAATAATGGTATGAGATTTAAGGGCTCATAAGGTCTAATTTAATGCCCCTAATATAAATTAGGGCTTTTGCCATTTTCGTCAAAATCTATATTTCATACGGTGGAAATATGGTTACGTATGCTGGGAGGAACGGCTCACATATGATGGAAATACTGTTAAGGTAATATGAATTTGGTTACTTTAACGTTCAAATGCTTTGAATTACTTAAGGTCTCAGCACACAACGATTTGAAATGTTCTGGATATTTTTTTTTTTTAATTTTTATCACTGTAAATTTAGAAAAGTTCTATTTACTTGAAATAATTAAAAGTTTAACATTAAACTAATTTTATTAAACACACATACATAAAAAAATACATATTATCTAATATAAAAAAATCAATCGAAGTACTGAATCGATTTAAGTAAAATTTATATGGGACTACCATGAAGGTATGCCTTATTAAATAAAATAACAATCATCAAAATCGGTTCACAAATGCTGAAGAAATCGGTGTGCATACATAAAAATAAAAAATGGTGCCAGTAAATTCAATTCTTATTACTAAAGCCGATATACAGGTGTCACAGAATAACTATTCCTAATTTTCAGAAATGATAGAGGACACTTAAATAAACATTTTTTATTAATAAACTAGTGTTCGGAAATATTCGCGAACGTTCGCAGTTATTTCGAAGAATTCGGCAGTCGATTACACATCGTTATAACTTTTGTATCGAAAATGCTGGTCGTAACTTCGAAAATTTTTTATAACGTTTGATGCAGTATTTCCGGACACTAGTTTGTTAATAAAAAATGTTTATTTATGTGCCCTCTATCATTTCTGAAAATTAATAATAGTTATTCTGTGACACCCTATATATTACTTATTATTCCTCATTTTTGATTGTTATAATACATTAATAAGTCATGATTTATAATTTTTTTTCAATTTATTCCTTTATTTAACAATTGATAGTACTACCGGCTGTTGATTTTTTTCGACCCATAGATATAATAAATATTTTATTTAATTATTCTGTGCGATATAGACTTATTGATTATTACTATTCTTTGAATAAATATTATACGTGAATTTTTATACAAATAATACAAATAAATTTCAAAATTTATCCATTCTCATAACACGTGTGTCCGCTCATTTTGAAAATGAATGCTCTAAAGATGGTTAAATCTGCTTGTTTGTTCGCTTTCCTCTGAGCTCATAGATCCGAACGCAGGATAGAGATCTTTCAGAGCATAATATGAATGTTAAACTCGAACATATTAGAGCTTTCGGATTGATTTGAGCGCAAAACTGACTTTATCCACGATTACTCAGTCTCATAAAGGGTTAAAGTAATTCAAAGTATTTGAACGTTAAGTAACAAATTTAACATTACATTAACAGTATGTTTCCACCATATGTGAGCCGTCCCTTCCACCATGCGTAACCCGTACTTCCACCGTAGAGTCCTAAATTTCTATTAGTGGCATTAAATTAGGTTCTGAATTGCCCTTAAATCTTACACCATGATTTATCATGTTGTATGGATGTTTCTACCATATTATGTGAGCCGAATTCCCACCACCATACGTAACCTGTACTTCCACCGTATGAAAGATAATCATAGATTATTACGAAAAAGGTAAGAGGCCTAAATTTCTGTTAGGGGCATTAAATGAGCCCTTAAATAGCCCTTAATTCACATACCATCAATTTCGTCATCCGACAATTTGGCGCTGCTAACTTTTACTAAAGCTAGCAGGCCCACAGATTTTGCCTTAAAATTAAAAAAGGGGCATTAAATTTGCCTTTAAATAGTCCTTAATTCTCATACCATTAATTTCGTCATACGACATATTGACCCTGCTAGCTTTATGTACGTTATACACGGTAAGAAAACGGGTATATATGGTGGCAGAACGGGTATACATGGTGGAAGTACGAATAATATTGAAACGTTTTAATGATTAACTAGCCTTTAGCCGTGGTCTTACTTACATTAATGGCGATGTTGATAAAAAAAAGGTAGCCTATACTAGATACCGATTTCGTCATAATCGGTCTGGCCATTAGGGGATTTCAGAGCAAAATATAAAAATTTAAATAATTTTTGAACCGTCAACAATTGAATAAGCACATAATTATATTATGCTTAGTTTGATTGGAAACAACCGGCTCCCTTATCACCTCACTTCATTTGGACGTCGACTTTTGGGACACCTGTATGCACAGATATGCATAGAAGACGTTCGTGGCAGTGTAAAAAGTACACATAAAAAACACATTTTTTTTAAGCCACCAATAGCTCGGATTATTTGAGCCTAGCGCTAAATCATGTTTTCAGTTTATAAATTTTTAGTAATAAATTGAAACCAATAAAACCTGAGAACTAGGGGTTTGTAATAGAGGATCCATGGTAACTCCATATTAACAAGGCATTGCTACTAGCATGCTCGACCATTCACAAGGCGCAAGCCCCGTGATACTTTGTATTATTGCATTTATATGTTCGAGTTATTGCTGTGCGTTTGTGTGCGTTTGTGTGTGTTTATTTCATTTATGAGAACAAATAATTGTGTCAAAAATGGTCAACTGCCTTTATATTCAATAAAATGTTTTTATTGTAAATTTGACATGTGGCATACGTATTTTTAAGCTGGATTAACACTGTTTCAAAATGTACGTTAAGTTTTTCAAAAAAACATGCCATAAAAGCGATAATAATCATATTACTAGGTAGGTATTGGGTAGGACAAGGTTTTTTTCATTGCGTAGTGGGCTGTGGATGTTTAAAATTGAGTTTTCGAGGTCGGCGACCACCACATTTGGCCGCCATCTTAAAAAAAGGGCGCTAACAGTTTTTGCACTATATCTAGCGGTACATCTTCCAAAACATTATTGTAGAGAGGTTTTTTGTTTAGAATCAAGTTCTCTACAAATTTAAACTTTTAAAACAATAAAATTAAATTAAAATAAACATACGCAATAATTTGTCGAAATAAAAACGCAATAAGTTGTCGAAATAAATTTATATACGTACAAATGAAAAAATACAGGGTGCTACTTAAAATAACAAAGTTGTGTGCGCTAGGGGGGCAGTTATTGCATTGTATTTAACTACAAGAACCGGGTTCAATAAGTATTTATCAAAGAACGTGAACTCAAAAATTGTATTTTTTCAACTGCTTGTTTTATCAATGCCTAGTACTATGCAGTTATGGACGGCGCACTGATTCGACACCTATATCTGTTTGTGTCCCCCTACAGAATATCCAACTCCGCAAAGTTTCAAATTTCTAACTCAAAAGTTTTCTCGTGTACACCCGGTATTTCAATTTAATTAATAGTTCCATTTAAACTTATCGACAAAGTAATATCCTTTTTTGGCTGGGGGGAAGGGCGAGTACAGATGTTTCCAGATCAATAATTAGTAAAAATTTGTTAATACTATTTGTTGTATTTCAAAAAGGTTTACGCTTTTAATTATCTGAAGAATTCTTTTTTACGCAATTTTATTTTCAAAACAGCATTTCGTTGAATATTTTTATCAAAACGCAGCTTTAAAAACGATTTTGTTTCTGTGTGTGATCTAACGTTCTACATAGGGTCTTAATAAAAAGTTTGACAACGATCTCACATCTATTCCTATCTTTAAAACTAAATTTTATAGATATCTCAGGTCGTCACATAAATTTTCTGACAAAGCGTTGTACACCCAGCATTAGTTTGTTTTAAAGTAAAAAAAAATGAAATATATCAGAATAATTTATTTAAAAATTGGCAAAAGTGCAGTGATAAGGAATCTTTGAAGAAACGTGTCATATTTTTGGTTGGCGAGTGTATAATGTATAGTCGATACGTTTCACATAATCCCAGCACGGTATGTGGGACCATGCGTGTGGTTGGTACGTTACTCATATCAAAACAGAAACGGGATCGACACTTATCAATTATTAATGAGATGTTAATCAGCGGAAAAGTGACAGTGTTTGTTTGTGTGCTATAGAGATATAGAGTTATCACGTGTCGTTCCTCTATCTACACATATGATCAGTATGTGTCTCAGCAGTGAAATTTGGTTCCTCCGTTTGAAAGCAGAATCGATCATAACGACTCATTTTTGTGAATCATTTTAATTAACTCAAACTGATCTTAACAATACTATCTCAATTTTTAAAATACAATACTCGAATTGTTTATCAGCCGTTGTTTATTCTAACAATAACTGTCAACTTTGATTAATATTAATGATCACGTTTAGAAAAACCTTATTATTACACATTCCGAAGAAAATCGCTTCTTATTCAGAAATGAAACCTGTAGAAAGTTGTAGAAATGAAAAAATCGGAAGGAAAATTACTATTTACCGTTTATGAAAATAAAATAATATTATTGTACCTACTTGAATATTTTAAGTGAATTTTTAATAGCTAAAATACTCATTTTCGCAGGTGGTATCACCTTCTTTCAATTGTCAATTTCAATTGAAATTCAAAAAACAAATGAATCTTAAATTAGGTTGTTTCAAAAGAAAGAGAGGGAGAGCGAGAGAGAGAGATTGTAGATTATAGACGGTCGACAACTGAAGTCATTATTGAGATTGTTTCAAAATATTCTTTAAACCGCCGCTGTTAAATTAGAATTTGAGAACGGAAGAAAAAATACGGTACTGCAGTGTTCTAACAAAGTCAGCTCAAGATACCAACAACTCGAACAATTTCCCAGCACGTCATGTGTCTGGAATCTTCTAAATGTGATATAAAAAATGAAAAAACGAACAAAAACTATAATGAAACGTAACTTTCCAAGGATGCCAGAAATCTTAGGGATGGCCCTGCTTCATGTTCGCAGCAACCGTTCAGAAAGGATATCAAAATTATTGATACTGCGTACAGTGTCATTAACTGAATCGAATAATATGTAATACAAACACTATAACCGCAAGAATCTAATCCAACTAAATCGGACTAATATATAAATTATAACCTCAAGATGACGCAAAAATAATTTTTTTTAAATTTGATTTTATCTGTTTTTAAAATTTGTTGATTCTACTGCAAGGTCATTTTGAGTGAGAACGAAAAGAAAGAACGCTTTATATAGAAAGACTTAGAAGAAATGAAAGAGTCATTACAATGTGATGACAAAAGAAATATTACTTATTTGACAAGTATTTGACAAGTTTGTGATTGAGGTCGAGAAAGCAAAATTTGCCAAAATGAATACTCCAAAACAATTCGGTAGATTAAAACGCTTTAATGTAACTGAAATCTATGGCATTTAGAAATTAATTACAAGGAGCGAATCAGTGAAATACTTTTTACTTGCTGAAAAGATTTATGACTTTATAGATGCTGCTCATATTTCTATTGGACATAAAACCATAAAAAATACTATGTTTAACATTCAACTGTAGTACTTTTAACCACAGTATTGTCTATCAAAAGTATTTTTGACTAAATTTTATTTTAATTATTATTATTTTAATTAAATTTTAATTAAATTAAATTAAATTATTATTATTTTAATTAAATTTTATTTATTTGGTCAAAAATACATTTGAATATGACAGGTCAATAATACATTAATTAATATTTCAGGTTATATAATATATATTTATATTAATAATTCAGGTTTAAATTGCTTTTGACTGAGGCTCTTGGTCAAAATTAGTTTTGACTAAAATTTGTCAGTCAAAACTACTATAGACTAATAATTTTCAATTGAAAATCTATTGACCAATCTCCTTAGTAAGAACTACTTTTAACTGATTTTCCCAGTCAATAGTAGTTTTAACCAGGAAAGAGTTCTGACTGTAACAAATACATTGTATAATAACAACAAATATGTCCATTACAGTATTAAATGCATAGAATAACAACAAAATGTATCCATTTACAGTCTTGAATGCATAGAATAAAAACAAAAATATCCGGTGAGTCATTGACAATGACTACAGCGGCCAAGCGTGACTTACCTATGGATAGAGTCTCGTACACAACCGTATGACGGGTGCGCCGACGGCGTTAGACGCATGGCGTCACGGCGCGTGCACCGTGTGTTCCACCGTTTCTGTACATACACACATAGTACCTACAGAACAACATAGACACCAACATGACCGACATGTCCATAAGGTTGTCGCTGTATGTTTGTGTGTATCGTGTGTACCTACTTTGTTTTTGTGAATTGTCGTCTGTTCGGCTTCAATTACTCATGAGTGCGTCATTGCAATACAATAAAGTCTACAAAAAAGGTGTTTTGGCTTAGTGAGTTGTAAACGAATTATAAAATTCAGTGATGGAAGCGATCAAAGCTAATCTTCATAAATTGTTTTTAAAAGTTTTGACGTTTTTTAATTTCATTATCTAACTGCTTATAATTTTTTTTTCGATAGGGAAGTAACAGATCTTTAAAAGTAAACTGATCAAAATTGTTATGATTGTTACTGCTAAAATATGCATTTGTTTAAATTTTTATAGTTCTTTATAATTTTTAAAATTAACCTATACTAACTATACTACTACTATACTAACTATACTAATTTTCACACGCTTAATTAACTAAAATGATAATAATATATTGTTTTGTTTACTAAAGCCAGCAATAATATTATTGCAAAGTTATCTAGGCCAAAATAATAAATTTAATAATTATTCAAATTTCTTTGAAATTAAAAATCGCGCCATTTTAAGATTCAATACTTTCAACGCCGCGTCAGTTACCTATATTATACTTTACAAGTTTTTTTTTCTTTTTTTAATGTGTAGATGAAAAAAAATGTGAATTCGATAACTTATAAAACAAGTTTTGATATCGTTATAAAATAAACAATCAGTTCAAGTGGTTGAGTGCTTCAAGTTTCAGAATTTTAAGATTTAATGAGTATAGTGTAATTTTATATAAATTTTCAAAGATATATTATTGAAGGCTTAAAGTTTTAACAATTCTGAAGTACCTACATAAAGCTCTCATATAGATATGCTCAGGTTCGATTAAATTAGTTTTGAAATACAATTCGTTTGAGTTACCAATATTCCATCTTCAATAACTGAATTTTTAATAAACGCGATTACCCTTGAATTGCAATTGTTAAACCGTTTGAAAATTGTGAACTACAATCGTCTTTCAATTACCTACTTTTTTTATAAGAAAGCTTATATAAAAATTACATTATATCATCTTCTGTCTTAGAAAATATTGTTCGAAGCTTAATTGAACCAAAACCTCACAAGCAATGCATAATATAGAATAGCCATTTTAACATACAATTAGTGGCGGATTAAAAGCATCAATTAGGGCTCCCTAAATGCCATATGATTTTGAGTCTTATCTAAATACAACCGAAACTGCATTTAGTATAGTTACTATTTTACCAGTCCAACTCCACAAGTGATGTAGGTTATTTAGGTCAAAATTCACATTTTTCATTTTGAGGTCCCAGAAATCCAAAAAGCTTATTTTTGTAAAAAGTCTCATTGGTTTTTTAGACTGTGAGCATAATATAGGTCAAACCTTTTGGTAGGATGTTTGACATTTAAATAGGAGTCTTGGTGTTTTCGGGGAAAAACGGCGCATGCGCAGATTAAATGTGTTATAACGTTCTTTTTTCTATTACAATGGCGCTCTTTCATTTTAGCAAGAAAGTTTTGAAATAGTTATTTATGCTACAAGTGCGAAAAGTGACGAATAATGGCATGGGATAGTTACAGAATGAGCCGATAGGCTATCCTGTGTAGCACGGAAATTAGTGGGGAGCCGAAGGTGACTATACACGCGAGTTCTTCTGTGACACAGCTCAACCAAAAAAGTTATATTTTTTTTCTTTCAATTTTACTAAGAAAACAAAAAATATTCTTATCTTCTATAAGGCATATCTTTTTAATTATTCAATTTACGACAAAAAGTGTCTCTAGTAAAGCTGTAGAAAATTCGATTCTAAACAAAAGACGTCTCTACAAATTTTCTGTAAAATGTACCGTTACGGAGATAAAGTGCAAAACCTGTTAGCACCCCTTTTTCAAGATGGCGGCCAAAAAGGGTGGCCGCCGACCCCGAAAAAAAATTTTAAACTTACACCGCCCCAGCCCCCCTACGAAACGAAAAAAAATCTTGTCCTACCCGAAATGCAAACCTAATGTAACATTTCAATGGACTAAAAAATAATCCTTATACATACAGTTACATAAATATTTTGAAAATAAAGAAGTCAGCTGTTCTTTTGTTCTGAAGTAATAATTGATCTTATAGTAAATGATTTTTCGTCCTTGTAATAATAATTGAATTAATAAAAAATGACCAAATTAGCAGACAATAAATAATAATTAATATTTGATCGATTAAAAAGAAATGAGTTAGCTGACAAGCACGCTTTGATTAATTTTTACAATTAATATGAAACCATACTTATTATGTAACTATAGAAACGAAAAATAAAAGTTACCGGCGTCAACGTCATAGAGATATTACAGATAAAGTAGGGGAGCCACTCAAAAACGAGTTGGTGCTGAAGATAGAGATGGAGAATAAACGTGTATTTCTATCAAGCTTACGCAGTTATTTGTTTGTTTTTTTTTTTATTTGGTGGTATAGAAACATGTGCTTGAAGACAAGAAAAATTTTGGAGCATACAAGTAATTCAAAAAATACAAGGCTCGACATTCATATAGAGATACTGTGTGTTTTACCGAACATAGAGAAAATAACTTTGAGAAGAATTACAATTTTGTAGTAGGCTATGAGCCATAAGACCTAGTGTAAATATGTATTGGATTACATAGAAAAAATGGTACAGCGAATTGTTTAAACCCATAGCAACGGTTGACTATTAAGAGTAATTCGGAACCTGCTAAATAAAAAAAGTCATGACGTGGCATGGGACACTCGACAGAAGATATGCTTCTTACGCATTTTATATAAAACCGACTTTATCAAAGCTATAAACAATACAATTGAAAAGTTATTACTTATTTGACCGGCATTTTGAAATCTGACGTTATTTTATTTTTTTGTGTTCTATGAAACTCTCAAATATCAATTTTCAAACGAATTGGATAATTTTTACAAAAAAGTACATTTGGCCGCCATTTTGAAATCTGACGTCATTTTATTTTTTTGTGTCCTATAAAACTCTCAAATATCAATTTTGAAAAGGATCGGATAATTTTTATAAAAAAGTACATAGGTATGGCCGCCATTTTGAAATATGACGTTATTTTATTTTTTTGTGTCCTATGAAACCCTCAAGTATTAATTTTCAAAAGGATCGAACAGTTTTTACAAAAGGAAGTGTTACAGTTTTTCGTGACGTGACGATTCACTTTTTAGGCGCGACCTAAGCGAAGCTACTAGAAGCACCTACACTCGCTTTGTCTGTATGTCTGTGAATCTGTGTATCTGTAATGGATTTTTTGTATCCGTCGTACAGCCCAAACGGCTTAACCGATTTTAAAAAACTTTTTTTTTGTTCGATTTCTCTCGGGGTCTAATGATCCTAACGTCGCCCAATTTTTGAATTTTCGCCCCAGAGGTGTTTTTTTGCTTATAGTTCGCTCAATTCAAGTCAAATCGATTCGAAACCTGTCTTAAACGAAAGAGGAGAAAATTCTAGATAGATTTTATGTATAATATTGTATCAACACAGTTGTTTTATACAGATTTATATGCAAATAAAAATATACAAATGCGACTTTATCTAGTAAATCACGAACTTGTTTCGGTTGTCCTTGTCTGTTGCACAGTGTGATATGATAATTGGAAGATAGCGTATGTGCTGGCATCAGGTAAAAGCAACCAGACTGAGTTTCAAACAAAAACGTATGTTCAGACATCACGCAAAAGCAAGTAGATATAGTAGATGCGTTGTTTTTTTGACGCTATGTTTCAGATGGGGACCTAAATCATAAAAAGTGAAACGTCACGTCACGAAAAAGTTTAACGTCACTTTTGTAAAAATTATCCGATCCTTTTGAAAATTAATATTTGAGAGTTTTATAGGACACAAAAAAATAAAATGCCCTCAGATTTCAAAATGGCGACCATATTATGTACTTTTTTGTAAAAATTATCCTATCCCTTTGAAAATTGATATTTGAGCGTTTCATAGGACACAAAAAAATAAAATGACGTCAGTTACCCTTAATAGTCAACTGTTTCTATGAAAAATTGTTTAAAAAAATCACTGTACTATTTTTTCTGTGTAATATAATACATATTTACATTAGGTCTTATGGCTCTTAGCCTATTTCAAAATTGTAATTTTTCTCAATGTTATTTTCTTTATGTTCGGTAAAACCGGGTTTACAGTCCAGGGATGTTACGGAGGTGGTTATATCGGAACCGAAGTCGGAGTCGGAGTTTTTAAATTTGGTTTTTCGGAGTCGGAACCGGAACCGGAGTCGGAACCGGAGTCGGAGATGGTGGCAGAAGAAAAAGAAAGATGTGTTAAGGGCAGGCAATAAAATAAAATAGTACAAACACTACAAACATTAATCAGTCAGCCTCTTTAATTTCAATTAAAAAATAATAAACCTCTATAATATAATAATAATAATAATAATAATAATAATAATAATAATAATAATAATAATAATAATAATAGGTGTCACAAATAAAAAAGTAATAAACAAAATAAACACATTTTTATAACATTTAGCAAATTAAAACCTCCGATTTAAAAGTATCGGAACCGAAGTCGAAACCGGAGGTGTAAAATCAATCGGAAGTTCCGACATATCGGAGTCGGAGTCGAAGCTCCGTAACATCCCTAGTTTACACACAGTACCTGTATGAATGTCGCGCCTTGCAATTCTTGAATTACTTGTATGCTCCAAAATTTTTATTATTAAGGTCCCCATCTGAAACGTGCGTTAAGAAGCATCTACTACCTAGTACTTACTTGCTTTTGCGTGATGTCTGAACATACGTTTTTGTTTGAAACTCAGTCTGGTGCTTTTGCGTGATCCCAGAACATACGTTTTTATTTGAGAATCAGTTCGCTTGCTTTTGCGTAATGCCAGAGTATTTTAAAACTCGTAGTCGCATAAGAAGTTATGTACTTCAAAAAAAATTCACGAAAATTGGATCAGTGGCTCTAGAGTTATAAGCGTACAAAGGGACACAGACAGAGAAAGCCAAATTGTTTCGTCGAGAAATTTTGGTCCGATCCCAAGGCCCGCCATCCGACCGACATTTTCTTGATGTCGTTTGACACACACACACACCCACATACGCACGCACACACACGCACCCCCCCACAACACACACACCTAAACGAACGTAACAACTAACTAGTGAACTCTGTTCTAACATAAATAGTTGACAGCGATTAAAAAATTATCCGATCCTTTTGAAAATTAATGTTTGAGAGTTTTATAGGACATAAAAAAATAAAATGGCGTCCATATGTACTTTATTGTAAAAATTATCCGATCCTTTTGAAAATTGATTTTTGAGAGTTTCTTAGGACACTAAAAAATAAAGTGACGTCTGATATAAAATGGCGGCCATATGTGCTTCTTTGCAAAAATTATCCGATCCTTTTGAAAATTGATATTTGAGAGTTTCATAGGACAAAAGAAATAAAATGGCGTCATATTTCAAAATGGCGGTCATTTGTATTTTTTTGTAAAAGTTATCCGATCCTTTTAAAAATGGATATATATTTTTTTGTGTCCTATATGAAACTCTCAAAGTTTCATATAGGACACAAAAAAATAAAATGACGTCAGATTTCAAAATGATGGCCATAATATTTACTTTTTGTCGAGGGGTAAATATCTGCCCAAAATTGTGTACACCATAAATCCTTTTTGGCAAATAAATCCTTATAAATCCTCATAAATCCTTATAAATCCTCGTAAATCCTCATAAATCTTCATAAATCCTTATAAATCCTCGTAAATTCTCATAAATCCTCATAAATCCTCGTAAATCCTCGTAAATCCTCATAAATCCTCATAAATCCTCATAAATCCCCGTAAGTCATCGAATGTATAAACAATAACAAAACTGTGTTTACCTTATTAATCCAGTCAAATGGTACTTTTAAATTGCGTTAATTAGAAGTTTGATGAAATTTTCCGCAAGGGGTGGCCGCCATCTTGAATTTAAGGGATGAAATCATGCATCTTGGTAATCGGGGCGAGAAATGGTTATAACAAAAGTTGTAGCTTTTGAGTTTCTCTACAATATACATGTGTTCAACATTTTTTTGCTTGCTTGGTGCGAATATAGAGGGCGCCAAAGTCGACCGGCGCCAATATTTTTGAAAATTTTTGAATTTTGCACATAAAAAATTAATTCAAGTCATCGCATTTTCACCAAATAGGTACATGATTAGAGGGTTTTAGGGGTCGTTGATTAAGAATCCGTTATCAAATTTTCAAAAAACAAAATGGCGATGATGAATTTGGTGAAAATGCGATGCATTTAAAGGGGAAACGTCCGCCATATTGGATCGCCATTTTGTTTTTGGAAAATTTGATAATGGGTTCCTAATCAGCGACTCCGAAAACCCCCTAATGAGTATTTGGTGAAAATGCGATGACTTGAATTAATTCGTTACGTGCAAAATTCAAAAATTTTCAAAAATATTGGCGCCGGTCGACCTTTGGCGCCCTCTATATTCGCACCAAGCAAGCAAAAAAAATGTTGAACACATGTATATTGTAGAAACACTCAAAAGCTACAACTTTTGTCATAACCATTTTTCGCCCCGATTGACCGTTTTGTTGTAAAATCGAAAAAACCGTTTTCACCCCCAACAGTGTCATTTTTGAGAATTTATAACTTTTGAATAAGAAATTTCAAAAAAATTTCCAAACAGAAGTTGTTGGATACATCCTCCTTAATAATTTTGGTAATAGTAATTTTTCACGTACAAGCAGTATTTACCAAGATAAATGATTTCATCCCTTAAATTCAAGATGGCGGGCACCCCTTGCGGAATCCGAGGGGGGAAACTTGGCTGGAGTGTTCTAGTGGCACCCCCTATCTATAATTAAAATTTCATCAAACTTCTAATTAACGGAATTTCAGACCTATTTTTTCGACCATTTGATTGGACTATATACAGGGTGATTCATAATATGTGCGCAGGACTTCAGGATGTGTGAAGCTCGTTCAAAAATGTGAAAAAAGTTTCCTATTAACATGGATCCGCAAAAGCACCGTTTTCGAGATACAGGGTGTTAAAGTTGAAGAAAAAAATTTCGTTTTTTGCTTATAT
The DNA here is from genome assembly GCA_039654895.1 of Mongoloraphidia duomilia. Classification (NCBI taxonomy): domain Eukaryota; kingdom Metazoa; phylum Arthropoda; class Insecta; order Raphidioptera; family Raphidiidae; genus Mongoloraphidia; species Mongoloraphidia duomilia. Next base: position 31,860,115 of record CM077518.1, on the reverse strand, counting down.
CTGAAGAACGGTTTGAGGTACAAAGTTAAGCTGCCGCACACATTTTGTACCTTAAAATTGTTTTGTTTTTTTTAACGAAAAATTTTTTTTTGTTACCAGTGGTGGAGATTTTGAAGGATTGAAGGGTATTTTTCCCCCTAACTTCTACGCCACTGGAAAAAAATTAATTTTGAAACGCGTTTTGGAACCCCCGGGATATTCTACAAAAAAGGTACTCTTGTCTTGAAGCGCTACAGTCAATCGTTTCCGAGAAAAAGAGCATTTTAGGATTTAAAACATGATTTTTTTTAAGCACCTACGTACTTGATTATATGTATAAGTTGACAAAATGTCAATAAAAAATTACACAAACAAAACAGACCACCTTCAAAATCTCCACCACTGGTAACAAAAAAAAAAATTTTTCGTAAAAAAAAAACAAAGCAAAGCAAGGTAGAAGATGTGTGCGGCAGCTTAACTTTGTACCTCAAACCGTTCTTCAGATATAAGCAAAAAATGAAATTTTTTTCTTCAACTTTAACACCCTGTATCTCGAAAACGGTGCTTTTGCGGACCCATGTTAATAGGAACTTTTTTTCATATTTTTGAACGAGCTATCACATCCTGAAGTCCTGCGCACATATTATGAATCACCCTGTATACCCTGTATGTATATTATAACAATAAAGCTGAGGAGTTGGTTTGTTTGTGTGTTGGTTTGAACGCGCTAATCCCAGGAACTACCAGTCCAATTAAAAAAAATTTTTTTTTCTTAGATAGCCCGTTCATTGAGGAAGGTTATAGGCTTATTCAAGTTTTTAAAATTCAACCCCAAAGGGAGTAAAACTTGAGTGTAGGATTTTTTTACTATCTATACTAATATACTATACTAATATTATAAACTGTAGGTATGCAAGTTTCTGATATAATTAGCATCGAGTTAGTAGATGAAAACGTACTTTAAAAAATGTTACGCGCACGCGCATAATATAAACAGCTGATTTAATTCTTCTGTAAATCCTCGATAAATCCTCAATAAATCCCCAATAAATCCTCAATAAATCCTCATAAATCCCCATAAATCCCCATAAATCCCCATAAATCCCCATAAATCCTCATAAATCCTCATAAATCCTCATAAATCCTTATAAATCCTCATAAATCCTCGTAATTCCTTCACGCTGTACACCATAAATCCTCAGATATTTACCCCTCGCTTTTTGTAAAAATTATCCGATCCTTTTGAAAATTGATATTTGAGTTTCATAGGACACAAAGAAATAAACTTACGTCAGATTTAAAAATGGCGGCCATATCAAGGACTTTTTCGTAAAAATTATCAGATCCTTTTGAACATTGATATTTGAGAGTTTTATAGGACAAAATAGTAAATTGGCGTCACATTTTAAAATGACGGCCATATGTACCTACTTTTGCAAAAATTATCGGATTTTTTTGAAATTTGATATTTGAGAGTTTTATAGGACAAAAAACAATAAAATGGCATCATATTTCAAAATGGCGGCCATATGTACTTTACTGTAAAAATTATCCGATCTTTTTGAAAATTGATATTTGAGAATTTCATAAGACACAAAAAAATAAAATGACGTCAGATTTCAAAATGGCGGCCATATGAACTTTTTTGAAAAAATTATGCGATCCTTTTGAAAATTGATATTTGAGAGTTTCATAGGACAAAAGAAATAAAATGGTGTCATATTTCAAAATGGCGGCCATATGTACTTTTTTGTAAAAATTGTCCAATCCTTTGAAAAATTGATATTTGAGTTTTATAGGACACAAAAAAATAAAATGGCGTCAGATTTCAAAATAGTGGTCATATGTACTTATTTGTAAAAATTATCCGATCCTTTTGAAAATTAATATTTGAGAGTTTCATAGGACATAAGAAATAAAATTAGGTACGTCAGTTTTCAAAATGGTGGCTATATGTACTTTTTTTTAAATTATCAGATCCTTTTGAAAATTAATATTTGAGAATTTCATAGCACACAAAAAAATGTGTCAGATTTCAAAATGGCGGCTAAATAATAACTTTTCATTTATGTACTTATATTTTTTATAGCTTTGATAAATTCGATTTTATATAAGTACTTACAATGCGTAAGAAGCATAGCTTCTGTCGGGTATCCCACGACACCTCATGACTTTTTTTTATTTAGCATTTTCCGTGTTAATCTTATTAAAGTCAACCGTTGCTATGGATAAATGTTTAAAAATTTCACTGTACTATTTTTCCATGTAATCTAGATACTACATATTTACATAAGATTTTATGGCTCATAACCTACTGCAAATTGTGAAATATGTTCTCAATGTTATTTTCCTTATGTTCGGTAAAACCATTAACACACAGTACCTATATGATCGCGCCTTGTAATTCTTGAATTACTTGTATGTTCCAAAATTTGTTTACCTGTTTTATAGAACACCAGCTCTTAGTCAACCTACCCCAGGTGCGGGGTTAGTTGACTTTATGCTAGGGGTAAGTTAACTTACATAGTTATTTATGTAAAATTTAGGTGTTATAATACTAAAAGAAACATGTAAGTGATTTTTAAACTTTGTTTTAATAATAATCATAATTTTTTCTTTGTGTTATAAAATTACCTATTTTTTTTTAAACAAAAATAATTAACATCTTTTCATTAATACTATTACATCTTCTTATTATTAAGATAACATTTTCTTATTAATATAACCGTCAGTCTCAAAATAACTTTTAGTTCTAAATAAACCATGATTTGACCATCATTAGACTTTTCAAATCAGTCTTCTAAATCAGAAGTACAATTTTCGCATTCATAAAACATCAGTCATCTAGCCCCGAAACAAAATAGTCAACAATCCCCAGATGTCATTTTTATTTTCAACAACATGTCTTACCTAACCACTGTCATCAACTTGAAAAGTTATGCTACACTGTTACACACATTAAAAATAACCATCAAGCTAATTCTTAGATTCATGAAAAGTCATTAACAATGAATTTCATAGGCACTACAATGAAAAATGTCCGTAACAAAATATTTACTTATTTGTTTAATTTACCGAAAATGTGTCATCTCTCCCAAACCATGGGCGACAGCGATTCCATGTCTCATATGGCTGCGCGGGGCATAGAGCGTGATTCTCGCCCGTAGTTGGATGATATTTTCGTTCCCGATGATTTTTTGACAGTAAGTCTACTTACCCCTATAGTAAACTAGCCCCGGTCTTATAATAAGATGCAATTTAAATAACTAGTAGCTTTTCAATCGATCTTATGTCACGAAGATTTTTAATTTAAACTAGTTAAGATAAAGATTCGCCAATCAACCGTCGAAAAAAATTATAGCGTACTAGATATTTACCTATTATAATACATCGCGACTCGGGTAATTGTCAGGTACCTAACGTGTAGTTATCTGGTAGTGGATAATTATCGGTAAACGAGTATTATTTTCGTGTATCCGATTCCAAAAACTAACGACTTATAAATATTATAATTTCTAATAAATACAACTTCAACACGTTTAACAAGTAAAATTATTAAATAAATTCATTTTTAGGGTTCCTTTAGCCAAATGGCAAAAACGGAACCTTTATAATTTCGTCCTGTCCGTCTGTCCGTCCGTATGTCACAGCCATTTTACTCGGAGACTATTGGCACTATATAGATGAAATTTGGAAGGTAGGTGTGTCCGCTATACAGTGGTGATGTGAAATTATGAAAAAAAAAATAGAGGTGGCACTCCATACATGTAAATCAGGGATAAAAAAAAATCCAGAGTACATAAGCGTGTGGAGTATCGTTAGATAGGTCTTCGAAAATGTTGAAGAAGTTTCAAAATGACTTTTTTATTTAAGTCAATAGTTGGTGAGATATGCGCTCTAAAGTCGCAAAAAGTGTGCCCTCCTCGAACTTTTCAACAAGGTGGAAAATTCTGAGGAAATTTAAGGAAGTAGAACTTATAAAATACTTTCAACGAAAACTGGTTTGAATAAGTTATGTTGTGTAATTTTTGAGATATGGGATGTTTTCGGCCGACTACGAAACCCTTCACTGTACGTGGTCCGACACGCACTTGGCCGCTTTTTAAAATTCGCTTAGATCTCCCGTGTTCATAATTTTTATACTTACTATTTAAATAAACGTGCGTACCTAAGTTAATTTGCTTCAGTTTTAACATCATAAATAATTCATAGCAACTAGCACAAAATGTTTACATTTTCAAAAATTCGACACATGACCAGTCCTATACTTCCCACCTAGTAAATATTTGCAAAAAATAAACACTCTTTTTTATTCTTTGAAAAAAAGCATGGTCCTCTTTTTTGTTTGGTGATCTACTGATGGCTAGTAATATAGCAAAAATCATGGTTACCTACCTTGATTTACGTCAATTTTCTTTTTTTAATAAAATATTTTTTTCTCGAAACCTGTACATTTTAGAGAAAAAAAATATTTACATTTTTTTCATATTATAACATCTAGAATTCATTTATATTTTTTTAACCTATGTTAATACGTGACATTGAGAACGTTTTTTTTAATATCTCAGGATCCACTGAACCGATTTGACTCAAAAACTAATCAGATCTAAGTTAAAAGCTGATAAACACAATAGAACAATCGGCATGGTCGTATGTTGTTCCGTTTTTACGATATCGAAGGCGAAAAATTGACCACATACATACATACACACACACACACACACACATACACATACAGACATCAGTCAGAAAATGATCTTAAACGGTTGCTAGGGTCTCAAAACGTGAAAATCTGTTAAAATCTCGAAATATTTTTTTCGGACTAAATTCATTACTTCCCTACCATAGTAGAGGTGGGAAGTAAAAAATACGTTGTGAATTAAACCGTCTAAATACCCTATAGTACAAAACTGAATAATTAAAAAATGCATTAAGATTACTGTATCTACTTGCAAAATTGCTTTTTCTATAATTGCTTTTCTATAACAAAGTTTACGTAATTGAAAAGTTAGTGTCTATATTCTAAATCTGAAAGTAAATGCACTCAACTAAATAAGTTATGTTTATAAATTGTAGCATAATATTTCACGTCTTATTCAATTTATCAGGGGTATATATTTTATAACAAAGAATATTTATCTGAGACGGTGAAAGGGGAAATTTATTTCCGAAACAATGTTTCAATTAGTGTTCTAATAAATTTAGTATTGTTACGTGAAATCACTGAATTTAACAAGAGATCGTTTATGTATAAGTTCAGTAGTTTTCAGTCACTGTTCTACTTGTCATATGTATCGTAAAGTTTTGAAAAAAAATGAGGCCTAGTTAGTCTTCTTCTGAAATGAATTTATTCCTTTTAGCTGGCGTTCTAGAATTTGTCTTACATTGATGAAAATTCCTGTATCAATGAATTTGTCCTGAACGAGTTTTTCCCATTGGTGGCAAATAAATACATTTAGTTTTTAGGGGAGTCAAATTAGTCAAAAGAGAACCCGAACATCGGAATAATTCCTCGATTGATGATTTTTATTGAAACGTGTTCAGAAAGGTGTGGAGAACAAAATATCAAAAAGCCACCGTGAGAAATTGTATGGAAAATTTTTTATTAAACAATGTAGGTGCTAAAATACGATATTTTTCATGAATAACTTTTTAAATTCAATTTGTATGAAAAAACTGACAGCACCATTGGAAATAACAGAAAATTTTACTAAAGAAACATATATGACATGTGTTTTTCGAATGAAAGTTGAGCGAGCAGTAATTTGTTAATTAATGCTCCAAGTTGCCTTAGTCGGCCGTTCGCTTACGCTGAAATAGGTTTGCGAGAGCGCGCACGCTGTACAAAAGTTGCTATAACTTTTGGTTGGCAAAAGCAAATGATATAAAACCAATTGGACAATAAAAAGTAACCTTTTCTCGAAGCATTACGTGTGTTGCAATAATTTTTCTAGTATTTTAATTATTGCATATATCACTTGAAAGTGGAGCAATGCATGAATTCTCGATTATTTCATAAAATTCGTAGAAATATGAATAATTTATTGAAGAAAAAATATAAATTACTTGGATAGCATATTTAAAGGTATTATTTAAAATACCTCTTCAGTCAAAAATATTTATTTCACATAATTATTTTAGTTTGTTCACACTCGAATTTTTCGGTTTATTCGTTGGAAAATTAAAAAATCGGCCTGTTAGAAAAAAACAAGCCGTGAGGTGGGTCGTTTATTAGAACTAAAGTGCGACCCTTGAGGTCCACACGACGAACTTCCCAGTTTGATAAATATTTAATAATAATAATTAAATTAGATATTACACAGAAAAATAATCATTTTAATCATTAAAACATAATTATTATTTATTTTTAACAATAATTTAAAAAAACAAAAAAAACGGATAAACCGATTTTTATAAAATTTATGTCGGATCAAAACGACGTTAACACGCCTCGATTGACACCCTTACGAAGTCGATATAATTTTTTATTCGCGAGATATTGTGTAAAATCTACTTTTTTGGAGGTTATTTGGTTAAGAAAAAAGAACGGCTGAACCGATTTGAAAAAATTTCTTTCAGATCATATTTACGTTAATACGCGTCGATTGGTACCCTAACGTAGTCGATATCATTTTTCATTCTCGAGATTTCGTCTTAGAAAGAAATGGACACATATGTACGTACACACACACACAGACATCTTTTCAAAAATAGTTTTAAAATAGTGTAGTGACCTTGAAACATAAAAATTTGTTAAAAATTTTGATTTCGATTTTCGGACCCATTACAATAACTTCCAATGGGAAGTTAACAAGCATGAAAGCTTATAATTATCACAAAATCAATCATTGGTACTTATAACACATATATTCAGCTTTAATTTAATCACCTATACAGTGTCGATAACACTTTTCAAAACTTTAATGTTCACGATCAAAGTTAAATGCTCATAGCGGAAAAATACTTTTTTCGAAAATTGACAAATTTTGAAAACCTAGATTTTGTGAAATAATTTTTCCAAATTTTTTTGACTGAGGACGTATTTTAGATAATCCCTTTAACAATGCTACCCAAGTATTTATATTTTTTTTTCAATAAATTATTCATATTTCTACGAATTTTACGAAATAATCGAGAATTCATGCATTGCTCCACTGTAAAGTGATATATGCAATAATTAAAGTACTCGAAAAATTATTGCAACACACGTAATACTTCGAGAAAATGTTACTTTTAATGTCCAATTGGTTTTATATCATTTGCTTTTGCCAATCAAAAGTTATACCAACACGTGCTACAGCACGTGCGCTCCCGCAAACCTATTCCAGCGAGCGAACAGCCGACACACGTGGGCAACTTGGAGCGTTAGTTAACAAATTACTGCTCGCTCAACTTTCATTCGAAAAATATATGTCATATATGTTTCTTTAGTAAAATTTTCTGTTCTTTCCAACGGTGCTGTCAGTTTTTTCATAAAAATTTAATTTAAGAAGTTATTCATGAAATATCGTATTTTAGTACCTACATTGCTTAATAAAAAAATTTCCACACAATTTCTCACGGTGGCATTTTGATATTTTGTTCTCCACACCTTTCTGAACACGTTTCAATAAAAATCATCAATCGAGGAATTATTCCGAAATTCGGATTCTCTTTTGACTAATTTGACTCCCCTAAAAACTAAATGTATTTATTTGCCACCAATGGGAAATCTTAAACTCGTTCAGGACAAAGTCTAAAACCATGCATGTGTTATATAAAGTATAGTGTGCAATACGTGTGCTAAATATTTATGCGTCAGGTGCGATGTTTTCAGCACTTGTATTCGGCTCGCGATGCTCACTCGCGACGCATAAAGATGTATTTAGCACACTAGTCACACAATATACTATTTCGTGCTAGTTCAAAATATATATTATATTACAGCCGTACGATATATATTGTTTTACGTAGCCGACTAGATATGTTGTTCATTTCATACATGTGTTACAAAAAATTTACAAACTACAATGCCGCCACCAAAGTATATGATTTTTTAATTTTTAACCAACATAGGCAACATTATATACTCTCAAGCTCGTCTTCCAAAAGGTCAGGAGTAGGTACGTAACTTCACGACGGTATTGATTGTCATCATTGTATTCTGAACGATAATTATGGTAACAGCACCGTGCTCCTGTCCTTTCAGAAGACAGGTACCGTTATTTTAGCTCATTTTTATCTACAGAATTCTAGCAATTTAAATATATAGATTACTCTTTGTTACATCCTGTATAGGAAACGAATTTATACACATTTTCTTTATAAATAAACAGACGCGTGCGATTAATCAATAATTTTATCTTCTATTAATTTTAATATCTACTATGATCAATTTATGCGACTTTTTAAATTGAAAATAAAATTAAGAAAGGCTTATTTTAGTGCCCAGTTATTTAATTTAATACGAATTATCGTTCTATAACAGTGTAACTAAACTCTTAAACTGATAAAATATTTTTAAACGTCCGGTATCGCTCAGTGTTTATGTTACGTTCGATGTGTATGTGCTGAGCTCTAATAAGATTGTTGTGATGTGCTGAACAATTGATCGACGTATATCGAACCAGGGTTAACAGTACACCCGATATGTCGTTAAGAGTTAATTGGACGTCAACCAACACCATATGAACGGAACATCTGTACAGCATTTCAGTGCATAATTCTATCGTAGTAACTATTATTATGGGATCAACTAGCAGATATAGCTCCTACAATTGCCTTACAAGTTGGGATAGCTACGACAGAATACCAAGGTATCACACTTTTCTGTTCGATTTTTAAATATATTATAGTATAATAAACTCTCGATTTATAATAATAATAATAATAATAATATTTATTTATTTGCACTGCCAATAAATGGATACAAAACGTCAATAAAATTCAAAATTACATTAGTTCATAAAAATCATAAGGCACAGATTTCAGAAAATATTTTTTTAATTCTTTTTGGAATTTGATCAAATTTTTTTCATTTCTAACAGCTTCAGGCAATCTTGCATATATTTTATAACCTATATAATATGTAGGGCATTTTTCATAAAATGTTGTTCTATCTTTTATGGCAACATTGTTATTGGGTCGCGTATCATAATGTTTCAGATTGCTATCCTTTGCAACAAAGTAATTTAATTTATGCATTTCAGTAATCAGTTCATAACCAAAAATCCCATAGTATGTTAAAATCATGTTATCTTTAAAGAGTGAGCGGTATATTTTAGATTAAAAATTAATCTCAAAATTTTCTTTTGAATTTTAAAAACTCTGTTTCGGTCTATTGATGCGCCCCAGATAATTATAGCGTATTTTATGGTAGTTACAATAAAAGCATCATAAAATATGAGTAGAGTCTTTAGTTCGCTGAAATTAATTCACCAATATCCATTTTAAATCTAAACAAATTCGAAACTGTTAGTCTTCGTCGGTTTTGTTAGTCAAAATGTTGATAATTTTTTATTTGAAAGTTTTATATTGTTTCTTTTAAAAAATGACACCATTGTGCAACAAATATCCTATTTTTCTCAAGGAAAAGAGAAAGCACTGCCAATAACTTACCTGGAATGATGAAGATGAATCGAAAAAAAAATTATTCAACAACGTCCATTTCAATTTAAATAAACTCACAAAACATTTACGAATTTACATAGATTTTAAACGGATGTTGGTTCGTCTCACATCCAACAGGAAATAATTAAATCAAGATTTTATTGTGCATCTATTTTATATACAGTGTGTCCCACTGAAGACTTTACCACCCTCGTAAAATCTGTATTTCTCAACCTTTTTTCGTAAACCTTGTTTGTTGGATAGATCTCTGAAAAAGGCTTTAAACGCATATGTCACTTTTTTGACGACTAAATTCATGACCAACTGTGATCTCTTTTTGGGATCGTAATTTCGAGAAGTAGGTACTATTAAGGATTTTTTTAGAGCAAAAGTAACTACGGATTCTTTTTCGAGACCACTTAAATCACCACTATACCAATTTTTATCGTTCTTAAATACAGGCTGTCTCAGCTGGGACATTTTTTAATTTTTTGATAACAAAAAAGTGACGCGCATTAAACACATTTAATGGCTATTTTTAATAAATATCTGGGTGACCGAGCTTTGCTCGGATGAGTTCAATAAAAATAGTACCTACTTAATATGCTGTGAGATATTGATTTTGTATTATTTTCTCAGAATATTATTCCGAAACGAATTTATTTCTTTAACATAATTTAAAAAAAATGTTTCTATTAAATATTTCAACTACCTATGTATATTTTTAAGCGCAAAAACTAAGTATCAACTTGAATCAAGCATTGTTTCCTGTAAATATTATTTAGGTCGTCATTTTCAAATCTATCGCCGTTATTGTTTTGTTAAGACTGAAGAACTCTCAAAAACCGATTTTCATAGATTGAATATCTTGTAAAAATGTTCGAATCAGATGAAATTTTGCTCGCCCGTTGCCGTTTTAAAAATCGGCATCCATTTTTAAGTAATGATACCAAATTTCAACTTTATCTAATCTAATACTTTTTCTCTGTGATGTCATCTTAGCAACTTCCAGTAATTTCAAATATTTTTTTTTAGCTACTAAAAAACTCACAAAAATCGATTTTCGAAGAAATATAGAATTCATATTAATATCTTTTTATAACAAACTTCAGACTATAACCTGCGCAAAATTTTTTTTGCATGTATCTTCACCATAGTTTTTAAAAATCGATGTGTTTTGATATACATGCTTGCGGCGCTAGAAGTTCAGCTCTTCGGGCCGCCGTGCCAATTTTTAGATAATATGCAAAACTTTTTTGTATGTATCTTAATAATAATTTTCAAAAATCGATATGTTTTTACACAGGCCCGCAGCACCGTTTCGTCATTATTTACATATTGTGCAAGATACTTCTTATATTAGTGTTCATTTACAGTATTAACTCTTGCGATATATTATACAAAATCCATATAGAAATAGGCTCTGAATCAATCTGTCTTTAATTGAGCCAGCTATTGTGATCGCGTTCAGCTTGTCCCTTCAGCTGTTACCTGCCGGAACGCCTTACGGTGATTTGAACAACCGTGTTGGCGTCTTCTCAATTTACCCCTTGGGTCCGGCAGTACGCCACTGCAGTGAAGTTACGGTCGTGTTCGACCGGACATGGGCCTTCACCACACCTGTAATTGATTGATTTGGGATGCCAGGACGATTAATTGTCCACTTATTTCTACTTCTGCTCACTTCTAGAATTGTAGGGCGTATAGTGTCGTTGTGGTGAATGATGTAGTGTTCGATAGCGAACAGAATCCGTGCCTTCGCGTGGTTGCTCAGAGCCGAAAACCAGGATCCCATTTACTACCCCTAATTGGTTGTGTATGATTGTAACCTACCAGACCACTAGCCGGAGCTACGACCCAGATAGACTACAATCGGGTGAATTGTACGGGGTGTGTGCCGGATTACTGGACTTCCACACCAAAATGGTTGCTCAGTATTGGCGAATCGCCCAGTAATTCAGATGTGGGAAGGTGTAGTACGTGTTGAGGTAGTGTAGTGTGTGTGTATGTGGCTGAAATGATTAAAGTTACTTCTCAAAAAATTAAGTTCAATTTAAACAAACGCTCTTACATAATTTATTCAATCACAAAACGAATTTTACATCTGTCGTACAATTGTCGATTTGTAACTAGACTGAAATCTTTACTAAATAAATAATTGTGGCATCAAAATTAGTATTAATATTCTATATCAAGTTATTTTAAAACCACTGGTTTAAATCGTATTATCGATTTGCAAAATCATTTAAATTATCATATTAATATTATTTTGCTTATTAATTCAAGTTATATTTGACGTACCTTTATTTACTCTGTCTTACAATAAATTTAAGCGCATTGGCTTTTATTTTGACTTATAATTATTATTATAACGTAATTATTAACGTCGTTAAATCAACATAGATTTATTTAAATTTCGCTATGCGTTGGATCAATTATTGCCTGATTCCATCGCATCAAATTATTGTAGTTAATTTTATTAACTGATAAAAATATTATATTAATCTAAAAATACCGCATACATTGTGAGCTTAGAGCCGTCCGTATGGGGATTAGTCCGGTAATGAATACTCTATATTTTTCGAGTTGTTTATTATTTCAATTTCCAGGAGCTAATACTCTATTTTTTAGAGTTGTTTATAGTTTCATTTTCCAGGATCTAATGAATTTTTGTGGGTGTGTTAGCCCTTTTTATAGATGCTGTTTTCCCGGCAATTTGACTAGTCAGATCACGTGACGTCGAGGAACGCCGGTGTAAGTCGTGCCTGGAAGTCGCCGGTGTCTTTTTAACTCTGCATCAGACCCGTTAATTGTGACGGTTATTAACATACGTATTAAACATTTAGCACGTCAACCCTACTGTTGGCTGATGGCGGTATATTACAATAGACTGCATTACTTGCAATGACTGCCAATTAACTTGTCTGAAATTATTTAAATATCTAAAATTGCCCATTGGCATTGTTTATATTCGACGTGCCTGATAGAGGGTTCACGTCGGGTCAAGCGATTTTTGTCCGTTAGGAGCCAAACCGAACGATCTATGCTACATCGTGTGTCACCGTGTATTGCCGATTTTTGTAGGTTGCTATGGCAATCAGTTCTATCCTGGCCTTGACCCAGATATGTTTTGTTAACACACAAACATCTGATGCTATTTACCTCTCTCAGCTAGTGACCTTGTCATACCTCATTGACAACTTTAAACAATGTTTTCGTTATTGTTAAAATGCCGGTTCAATGCCCTTATTTAAATTAGGTACGGTATTATTGTCATTTTATGACAATATTTTTATAATGATTACTCCACGAAGGAACGTATATGTATCAAATTAATTCATGGATAGGTCGTCTCTGCACACTATAGCAAAAAACCGTTTTTAGTGTATTTGCCATATGGCACATACACTATTGGCGTCGGTCGGATGCCGGGACCTAGAGGTCGGACCAAAATTTCTCGACGTTTCATAACCTCCTGAACACTTTGGCACCATTTTTGGAAATGTCTGTTTATATATATATATATATATATTATAGGGGGCTAATTTTAGTCGTAGTTAGGGGGGCAATTAGCCCTCTGGCACATCCAGTAAATAGCGGCATTATTTTAAAAAAAAAAAAAATATTTGAAAATTTTATTCACGTAAAAAGTTCCACATAAATACGCGGGTACCGCTAGTATAAAATATTTCGCAAAGATAAATATTGAATATTTTTTTGACAACGCATTGGTGCGACGGAGAGCACACGATATCATAAGATCCTTTAGGCTAGAGTGAGATAAGGCTACGGTCGTCGGTTGACAGAGGTGAGCGAACGTACGTACTTGTCGTTTTGATTTCGTCAGATATGGAATGACTTCGGCGATGTTATGACTCGCAAAAGAACGAGAGACTAGAGACAGCGATCGCGTGATAAACATCGAGCTGTTAAAACAATTAAAATAAAATGATTGAATATTCTAGCGAATAAAAGACTTTTTATTTTGGGATTTTGGAGTTGGATTTGTGCTTTTCGTTTTGGAGCTATATTGTTTTTGGTTTGGAGTTTGGATTCTGCGTTGTTTCCTGCTTCGATTCCTGTATTGATCGACCTTCCTAGTTTTCCTAATTCCCGAAAATTGATTTATTTTCCGTATTTCCATTGTTGGATTATTGTATTCGATTTAGTTAGCTTACCGTGCAACATTAACCATAAAGGCGCCAAGCGCTTCTCCTAGTAGGGATTATAAAATGCTGCTTTTGGATTTCCGTGTGGTTGTGTTGATTCTGGAATACGGGAATAATTTAATTTATTCCAGAAATTTTGAAGATTGTGCAATTATTCCGAAATTTTTAATATTCGCTATCATAAATGACGACGCATAAAGTATCCCAGAATTTTATCAAGTGTTTATCCCGGTGGGATAGATATGGTACTACAAAATATCCCGAAAATATTAAAGGATCAAATCTAATATTTTATGAACATTTTACATTTCTGAATGTCGACCACTTTGAGTAGTACTGGGTAAATTTTAGATATTTACGTCAGAATTAAAATGATTAATGTTGCGTCGATTGTATTCCTGTAGGATTTCTTGCACTACATTGGGAATTTTATGGAATATTTTGAATCTTATTATGAATTAAGTTTGAATTCCACGTCGCCGGTCTCGCGATTTTAAAGTGTTTATGTCTCTCGTATGCTATGTATTTTCTTTTCAGGCTCCGGAATTTCTGTACAGGCCCGGATTAAGTGTGAAATAATTGTTAAAAATTAATTATGTGAAATTCGTTATCGTTCCGTATCGATTCATTATTTATGAAGAGTTTTTGTTGAGAATTTCGCTATTGTTAGGTTATCGTTTCACTATCGCTCGCTAACGTCACGCTACGTTTTGCGATTGAATAAGTAGGTTGTTATGAGGCTTCGAGGCCTATTGAATTAGGATTTTTGTCTCGATTGTTGGAAGTTCCGTGAGGCCTGTGATTACAGTGCCGCTTTTATTTTTTTGTATCTCGAATACCGTGTGTCCCGATATTGTGTTCGGAATCTATTGTTTTGTTAGTATTTTATGTTAAGTTATCGTGTGGATTTGGCCATTGAAATCACCTCTGATTTTTTTTCTGTTTATCTTGCTAAAGAAGTAACAGCGTTAGGCCTGGGACTTAATATAACTGTGATTGTGATTCTGGACTCTGTTCCGGAATATTTTTCGGATCTCTTTTGGCCAACGTGGTTATCCTTTTTGAATTATCCCTAACTGTGACCACTCTCTACGTCTCAGTTTGGACGACCTGAGACTTACGCAGTGTGGCCCTATAAGTTCTGGCGCCCTTTGATCTCTCGGTCGGTATCTGGCCCACTAAGTAATCTTCCAACGAGGTCCGTCTCTGGTTAGGTGATACTAGTGTAGAGGTGACTTCAAATTTAAATTAAATTATTTTGACGCACGATTCATTGTGTGCGTTCACTTTTTGTGTTGTCCTAAGTGTCGAGTGGTAGGTGGTTGGGTTTTTTATTGCCCATTAAGGGCTTTTCCTGTATTTAAATTTTAGAGGCTGCTTCCCAAAACAAGTGCGATCGTAACTATATAATAATTTTTGTTTTCCGACCCATGACCCCGCGCCGTCGGTAGCTAGCCGCGCAACCGATTCAATTCGGGTCTTTTGAAGCAAAAGCCATTGCTATAATATATATATATATATATATATATATATATATGTGCGGGCTATAACTTTCGAAAGAGTAAATTGATTTTGACGAAGCCTATTTAAAATGGGCCCAATCGGACTAGTTTAAGGGTGGTTTTTAGGGGTTGAAAAATGTTTTTGGGCCCAAAAATGCCGAAAAAATTCTCAGAATCGTTTCAAAATTGAAATTTAACCCTTTAATAACGATTTAAATGTACTGCTAAAATTTTAATAAAATCGACCCGACAGGGCTGGACTTACAAATTTTATGAAAACACTAGTTTGCGGATAGTGCTTTACTTACTGAAGGGTGTATTTAATTTGGTACCGAGGTTGCATTGATAAAAATATTGAAATTAAGAAAAAAAATATTATTTTAAGGGATGTATTAGGGGTTAAATTTTTTATTTTGTCCAAAATAAACTTAAGTTCACATAATAAAGCCACAATGCCAGTATTAGCAAATACACTATATTGTCGGCAGGGTTTTGGCACTGCGACCCGAGTTTTTTTTTTAATTGCTCCCCTTTGGAACCAAAATTCCTACCTAGATTGATTTCTCGGCACGAAAAATCCCCATTCTGTAAATTTCATCAAAATCGTTAGTCGTTTTTGAGAAAAAATGGTCTAGGTAATATTATACGTCAGTACCTATAATATATTGTCATACTACATAACCGCTTACTTATTAATATAGGTAATATAAAAATAACATACCTATCTATTTAAATATTAGTTAAAACTACTCACATAATTATGTTTAGCTTTTATTGTTGTTATTTTTTTGCTATTCAAATAATTCACGGATTATTTTAATAAGTTAAAGATTCACTATCAGAGTATTTTGACATAATTATTAACACGCTGTTATAGGTATATTTTTTAGTTCATATGCATTTTTTATTACACATCAAATCGAGCTTTTTTACTGTTAATTATATTTGGTACGTAAGGGGCACAGCTGGATGCAGATATTAATATAAAAATGAAATTGGAATATTTCAAATTATTACACATATTTTAGAAATAAAACATTTTTTTTATTTTTATGTAGGTAGGTATATAAACAGCAATTTATATTCCCGTTGCAAAGTTCGTAAAACTTTCTAATTTTGATAAAAAAATCCTTTTAACTTATTCAAATTTAAAACATTTGACTCAATCCAAACTATTTGAAAAAAGCAAATAAAAATTCTCAAATTACATAGTATATAAAAGCAAACTTTTCATCGAAAAAATATTATGTAATTGAGGTAATTTTGTTACGAAAATGTAATGCATTGTAATTTATAAACAATATTTTATTTAATAGATGTTTTAAAAAGTTTTCAAATAAAGACAAAAACATTAGTGGTAATGACGGTCATTTAGTTGCGTATTTTGTGAAATTGAAAGCACCTTTGAAATGCGTGCTATCTAGCTTATAATTATCTGTTTTATAATGTTATACTTGAATTGATTACCTTATTACTATATAAATTCTGCGTTTATCTACTATTTTATTCTAAGCTAATAAGTATTCTAAAGATACATGAATATCATTTCATAAATTTCCATCAAATTGTATAATGAAATTAGAATAAAATTAAATGAGAACGATGCGACGATACTATCAAGCTATGAGGGTATAAATGTCTGTTCATGAGCTGTTCATGATCCGGCATCATTTGACTGTCTTCCGGATCCGGCACCAGCTATCCGAATCCGGAAAACCTGTAAAAAATTGCGCTAAAACGTGTTTCTGTGCAAAATACTTAAGTATACATGAAAAAAAATTTTGTATTGAAAAAAAAAATTATACTTAAATTTTTTTTTCATATCTCAAAATTTTGAGTTGTAACTGCAAGATTAACTTTTTTAATCAAATCGACTCTATTTCGTCGTTATCAGTCGATTGTATGTTTGTATGACCAGTGGCGGCTCCTCTTTAAGTGCGTTCGTGCGCCGCACTACCAGTTGAAATGCAAACGCAACGCAAAATTAAAAAAAAAAAAAAATCTACATAGAATCAAATATTATAGTCGATTATTCATGCTTCGTGAGATCAATAATCAGTATTGAAATATTGAACAAAATATCTCCTGAGTGCGGATCTGTTGTAGGTATTTGAAATTTCATCCCCACCCAAGACAGTGCACTTTTATAAGCGCACGAAATAAGTAGCATTGTTCAAATGTAAAATTAGACAAGAATAGTAAAACCGTGAGACAGATATATTTACGTACTTTGATATAAGGGCACGTAGCGCGCCGAGCGAAAATAGACGAAATACACCGAAACAGCTTCGTACGTACTACGTACAGTCATCTCATCTCTTTTATAATATCAAGTTAGTGAAGTTAGTATACTAACAACAATAATACAGAGTACATATTTCAGTTTTCAACGCAAATTCCCGGGTTTTTTTTTAATTAATTCAGTAATTTTATTAAATTTTGTGATTTGTAAAAAATTTTTGTGATGAGTGGTGATAAATAGTTAATATAATCATTAATCAAGCTGTATTATAGATATCAATAAAATTGTGATTTGATTTTCTTCGACAATAAACTCAGCTAAAAATTTTATAAAAATAATAATTACGTATATTTTCATAAACAAAAATGAGTAGCATTGGAAGTGTAGAATATATAAAAAATAATCGATCGACCTATGAAGACAAAATACGGTTAAAACAATTAGGCCCACCTCGATCAATTATGACAATTAAACAAACATGTAAATAAAAAAAAGGAATTTACGCGTTCATTTAAACAAGAATTGTATGATAAAGCATCGTGGTTCTGTGAATGTGAATTTAATGTTTTTTTTGAGTTTTCCGTGCTTAATTTTTGACGGTAAAGCAACATGGACTCAAAAAGGCGTTAACGATTTGATTCATTTATCCGAAAAAATAAAAAAGCACGGTTCTTCTCAAATTCATTTGCATATTGTTATGCAGTTACTTTGTTGTCGGTTCTATTGATACAAGTCAACAATAAAAATCTGACGATGTTCTAAAATAAAGCAACATTTACATAGCCAGCTTTGTTGTAGAAAGTGAGAGGCGTTTTTCTACGCTGCAAAGAATGCTATCCATTGAAAAGTGTTTAATTCATTCAATGCCGGATTTTAATCAACAAGTGATAGAGGTTTTCTCTCATTAGAAGCAACGTAGAATAGATCTTCTTTATAAATAAGGTTTGTTTTTCTCTTAATTACATAATATATATATAAGTATAATATGTAAAAATGTTATATTCAATACAATATTAGGTATTAGGCGCACTGCCACAATTATTGACCACCGGCCGCCACTGTGTATGACAATTGACAATGTTATGTACTCTTTGTATGGAATGCAATATATATTACTTACTTACTTACTTACTTACAAAGAATTAATATAAATATTTTTATTCTATCGGATCATGGGATACTGACGTCACTTCCGGTCATTTTTTGAATTGTCTATTTACGTCATCGACTACATAAATACAATTGATAGTCAGTCTCAATGAGTACTTTCATATTATCTGAAATCATCATGGAGTGCTAGAGTTCATCCTGCCGCAACCCCTTGGCAGCTTTAACTTTTTTAGAAAAGCATCTGAAACTACATCACATGATCTGTTGATCACGTTACTTAATCAGTGTTTGAAGGTTCACCCTGATATAGTAAGAACATTTATTACCACTTTTGAGAACACGTTTAATCATAACATCTGGTAACAACAGAGTTGGTCTCATACCATTGTGGGGTAGTTCGAGGTGACACCTTAAGTCCCCTTCTTTTCTGCATCTCACTACTACCTATCTTCATCTCATTGAGGCATGGTCATAGGCATATGTACGGTATCCAATCCAATCGTCGGCATAAAGTCACCAATTTATTTTATATGGATGATTTAAAACCTCGTTAAAAACTTTACGCCTCGAGTGCCTTAGATCTAACTCTGGTGCTAAACATCGTGCAAGTAAATAGATAGATACATTTCTGTATTTCACATTAAATAGGTATTACATGAGGGGTACCTACATTATATTTATTACAGTTTTTAAAATTATTGTTAATTAATGCCTATACTTCATTATTTCTAATACTATCTTTATAGATGGCGTTGTCAACAGTCTTGTGCACCGCCGTATAGTTATGGGTGCGGAAGTAACAGATACTTCTTGCAAAGCATGTCAATCGCATCCAGAGACGCTCATGCATATCTTATCGATATGCAGTTATTAAGCATCCATCGCCACAATGCTGCTCTAAGAGTCCTATATTACCACCTAAGGCATAATTACGGTATTGCTAAAACTCCCGTTCTGCCTTATGTTCCCGGCGATATTGAGTCCATTGTCGAAAATGAATCATGTTAGATTTTCTGGAACTATTCATTTAGTACTACCAGGCAACTTTCAACTACAAAGACTGATATAGTTCTCCTTGATAAAACTACGCGATTTATATACGTCATCGAGTTCTCAGCTCTTGCTGAAACGAACATATTTGCGAAGGAGACTTAGAAGTGGACAAAATATCAAGAATTTCTTTTTGAACTCAGGAAGCAGTAGCCAGAGTTTTCTGTTAAATTATTTCCTTATAATTGGAGAAGTTAAACCGCTATCCCGGCATGTCAGCGTAATGGTGAGTCACTAGTCTGCCGAATACACAAGGCTGTGCTTATCGGGTCGGTCCGTATACTTCGTGCGCACGACCCAAACTCTCTGTAATCGCCGAGTTCATGGTTTGAGACACGGTTATAATTACGCAAATATTCCTTTTATGCCGGTGACGAACCTAAAGTTTTGGGTGCTTGCGAATTTAAAATTCTTTAAGGAATTCTTCCTTTCCAATAATAATAGTAATAAGTTGTTATTTACCTGTTAAACATTCTGAGTTTTAACTACTGTGTAAAATTGAACAGAAGGTTTTAGTTTCCTTGAGGAGGCTTCGAAATAAGAGCCAAAACGTCGACTTGTATTTGTCGAAAAGGGGAGGGATTTCTTTTTGTTTAAGTGCACAAGGTCAACGAAAACAACTTGTTTTAATAATAATATTAAGAGACTCCAACAAAGCGCTTTTTACATTATTTGACCATTTACTATGATTTATTATATCGGTTAAAATTACAATAAGTTCATCAACCGGAATAGACGTAAACAAATTCACTACATCAAAACTAACTAAAGTAACATCATTTGGTATATTTTTATTCAATAAATCCTCAATTAATTCAAAAGAATTTTTAATAGATAATTTTGATTCATAATCTCTAACTTTATAGAAATTATCAATCCACCATTCTGTCAATTTATTTGTTATACAATTGATTTGTGACATCACCGGTCTAATGGAATCGATATTTTCGAGAATCTTAGGCAAACTATATAATTTAGGAATAGAATAATTCATAGATACTATATTTTTGTCAAAATTTAAATCTTTATATTTTTTTATAAATTTTTTAATTTTATTTAAGAGTAAATTGTTGGGATTCTTATTTAAAATTACAAAATCATTGTTGTTAAGAAAATTTAAGGTGTTGTTTATGTAAGTTATTTTCTTCATAATGACTAAACTATTACCTTTATCTGCTTTATTAATAATTAAATCATTATCTTTTAATTTAATGCAAATGCCTCGAATTATCTTCCTATCTTTAAAATTCGTTGAATTATTACGATCAAAATTTAATTTCTTTAAAGCATCTATATGAAAATTTCAGAGTTAATATCACTTTTTGTTACAAATATCTTGAATAGTGGAAGCAACCTCTATAATGTTATTCTTATTAATCTTAGAAAATGGAACAAATTTCAAATCCTTATGTAACAAATTAAATTCATCATCAGAAAACTCAATGTTTGATAAATTCAAAATACGATCATGGAAATTACATACGATATCATCAATCAAATTACATGCCAAATCAAAGTCTGAACGTTCGGGTCTATGTTTATAAAAAATGTTCTCTTTTAAATCTATATCCAAATTGTCATGCATAGTATGTTTTAATTTATTAGAATTATCCACAGAAACCAGATGATTAGCATTAAACAACAAACACTTTTCAAAAACAAAATCAGTCTTATAGGCCTTATTGAAATCATTGAAAAAATTATTTACATAATTAGTTTCATTAAAAGCAAAAATTATGTTGTTTTCCATATCAATTTCCAAATTCAAATTAAAACAAATATTTAAAGAGTCAATTACCGTATTCAAATTTAAGTTTTCATTAAATTTACTAACGTTAGAAATTTTAGTTTTCTTCATCATATTTCCTTGATTGGTGTTATGTTTTAGTTTATTGATTTTCTTTGACAATTTTTCATATTTGTAGAATCCAAATTTATTGATTTTTTCTTTAATTTTATAATATAATTTATAATATAATGTTCTAATTGACAAATTAATTTCTTAAACCATTTAGCGATCAACCTTAGGTCGGAATTTCCAAAATATGTATGCTGAATTTTCCAAGAATGCTTAATTTGGTTTTATAACCTGACCAACAATATTTTACTTAATGACGATAGCTTTAGGTTTGGGTAGAGTTCACTCTGCAAACGGAGCCACAGTCTCTGATTGGTGTTCACAGATGTAACCTGATAAAATAACTTTACGAAAAGGCAGAAAATGCGAGGGCAGGGTATTCTTATTTTGGAAGTTGACAAGTGAAGAAGTTCCATCCTTTCGTCACCGATTCAATTGCTATCAATGTTTTGGTATTGATCAATTTTAATAATTAGCTAACGTGTGGTTAGATTAGCGAACATTGGGTTAATGTGTGGTTGATCACCACATGGCCGCCGGATTGTAAGAACACTATTCTTCAGTTAGGTTATCTTGTAAACTCTAAATTTGATAAGTGATACAAAGTCGATCAAACGTGAATGGCGCCGCGAACCAAGTATCTGGTGCCTTGTCTAATTCGCGTTTTTTCCGACAAATAAATTGGAATAATACTTTTTTCACCGACTAGCGTATTTTTAAAGGTTGTTGTGAAACAAAATTTGGGACTTCAGAATAGCTGAGCGTGTAACAATGCCGTTGTTTATATGGCGTTGATATGGTTTCTCTATTACAAGTCTCCATAGTTCCCGGGTTCTAACCCAAGAGCTGGTAAAAGTGTCAATTGGACTTTCAATTTATCATTAAAAAATAATAAATCGAAAATATGAATAATGGCGCTAGGTTCGAACAACCTTAGCTGTTGGTGGCCTTAAAAAACAAGAAAAAGCTAAATTTAAAAAATAATTCACAATAGGCTAGGCGCCAAGCTAGAATAATGTACAAACATAAAAAAAATTCAGATTCCCTCAGGGCGTCCTCAAGAAAATCTGAAGTTTTCTCTCTCCAACGAGATTCGCTACTCCCCGGGGGGATGGGAGAAGTAACGAAATATACCACCATATAAGCCTGCAACACGAACGTTCTTAAAAGAATAGCTCTCGCACGGAGCTAAAACAACGTCCTTGTGAGCACTGTAAAATAACTGATAACCCTTCCAGAGCGTTAGTGGGAATTTCAAGTTCAATTCCAGACAGTGATTTTGAGTTTTTTTCTTATAAGACCCTTATACTAGTCCTGTAGCAATTTTTTTGAAAATATTTCATAACCTCGTTTACAATTTGACGCGAAATCTTTCTCAACAAATAGATGCTGTGACCAAAACAAATGCACGTAAGTTTTATAACGTCATAAATTCGCGTGACGTAAGCATACCCATATTCGTCTCCGTCATTTAATGTTGACATAGAATATTTTATGTTTTTCCTCTAATAAAATTGCGCTCACACACAGTAAAACCTCTCGCTTATAATATTTTGTCCGTTCAAAATAGGTGTCAAGGTAAATTCACATTAAAAACACTATTTTATAAGCAAGAACATTTTGTGAAACTACAGAGAAAAATATAACTTTTAGAATATTTTGTTTTTAAAGTGAAGCACACATTTTTGTTTCTTTAACATTTTTTTCGTAAAATAAAAAATATTTTTTCTCCATTTATAAACTAAATCTGGGGACATACAGTATCTAAACATTTTTAGAAATATTACCAAGATGTTCAGAATGTAGTGAAAAGTCGAGATTTTATTGTTTCACCTCCACATTTTGCAATCCGATTAACGCCAATATATGTGCCATAATAGTATATTGCAGCAAAAACCCAGATGATACGCCACTGGCGACAATCGAAGCATCGAGAACAAATAACAATATGTAGGCATGGCATTATACCGAAGACACAGTTAATCACCAGAATGATCTGGAAAGTGCGCGCGCGTGTGGGGGTCAAGCTGCGAGCTCTATATAAGTACAGCAGTCACCAGAGAACAGAACAGACAACGAGTGACAGTTGAAATAAATACAGTGCTATTGAAGTGTTTTCACTTTTTTTGAGAAATACTGATCGTGTAAACAGTGTTGACTGTTGAAATTGACTTTTCATTGTTACGAAGTATTGTTATTGTTATTGAAGTGTTGTATATTGTTGTTTACATTTTTAGTTATTGAAATAAATAATTTATTCCACCCACGTAAGAAAACAGTTTTGTTACAATATTATTATGTATAGGCTATAACTGCTGTTCTTTCCCCGAATTTAAGTGGGTTCACAAAAGAAGCAAATTAATAACAAGAAAAATGCCCAAAATTGGGCTAACAAATCCGACCTTCCAACCACTTAAAAGTTCATTACCCAAAACAACAGGCAAAACCTTAACAGTAAAACCCAACCACTTTAAATTTTATTACACTAAAACAAAAGGCAAAACCGTTACAAAAAAAACAACACTTTACTCAATAGTCAAAAACTCTAAATTGGACTACTCAATAGCCAAGTAACTTAAGCAGTACTATCTCGCACATAACTGACAAAGGGTAGCTCGTCTTAAAAAATAACAGTGTCCCGAAAATAACCGACCGAAGGTCTGAGGGCGCCAGGACAACAAGACACCGACGTGACTCACAGGCCTTCCAAACCGGAGATAAAGAGATTGCGTTTAAAAATGTAACATGAATTTGCTCTCAAAGTTCAGCCTGTCTCAATTACTAATAATAATTCACTTAAAAACAAAAAAAAATCAGCGAAAATTTCAAGATTATTAAAATTTAAAACACGTCATCACAAGCACAGGTTCCTTTTCACCTGTCAAACGGATCATCCGTAGCTAGATCACAAAATCCCTGAAAAGGTCGATCTTAAACAAATTAAAAAAAAACTCGGGTCGCAGTGCCAAAACCCTGCCGACAACATAGTGTATTTGCTAATACAGGCCTTGTGGCTTTTTTATGTGACCTTAAGTTTGTTTTTGGACAAAATGAAAAATTTAACCCCTTAATACATCCCTTAAAATAATTTTTTTTTTCCTAATTTCAATATTATTATCAATGCAACCTCTGTACCAAATTAAATACACCCTTCATTAAGTAAATCACTATCCGCAAACTAGTGTTTTTATAAAATTTGTAAGTCCGGTCCTGTCAGGTCGATTTTATTAAAATTTTAGCAGCACATTTTGATCTTTACTGAAAGGTTAAATTTCAATTTTGAAACAATTCTGAGAATTTTTTCGGTATTTTTGGGCCCAAAAACCTTTTTCAACCCTTAAAAACTACCCTTAAAATGATCCGATCGGGCCCATTTTAAATAGGCTTCGTGCGGTGGTTGATTCCAACGTGCGTACCAAATTTCGTCAAAATCAATTAACTCTTTCGAAAGTTATTGCCCGCACACATATATATATAAATATATACATATATAAACAGACATTTCCAAAAATGGTGCCAAAGTGTTCAGGGGGCTATGAAACGTCGAGAAATTTTGGTCCGACCCCTAGGTCCCGCCATCCGACCGACGCCAATAGTGTATGTGCCATATAGCAAATACACTAATAATAATACAGTTTATAAATGCCATAGATTCTATGGCATTATAATTTTTAAACTATATTATTTTATGATAGATATCTATCGTCACAGATTCGATCACATGGAGTGGAGCATTCGTATGGTAAACTCCATGGATCGACAGACCAACGCGCCTAAAGTTTGAATATTACGGAAATAATCTGATTGGTCAACATCCGCTATTGGCATTTCCGTCTTCCGTGCGTTTTCCGTGTACATGGGACTGCTGCCTTAGATCTAAAAATTAACTGCCACTTATCAAGTAGTTATTAGTTCTAAACTTTCTAAATTTAAGGTAAAGAAGATTGATTATAAACGGAATAAAAAAATTCAAAATTTTACTTTAGAATCCACACGCTGCCGAACTTATTAAAAATTTTCATCGTATTTATAAAAGCCAAAAAATAAAAAATAACTCGTAGAAATGGTTTTTAAAACAAATGGTCTAGTTTCAAACAGTTCTCCTAAGAAATGTCGCCGCAAAAGATTTCACAAATTTATTTTTTTTATTATTTTTATAGCTTTATATGTATCTATTCATGATAATGATCATAGTATAAAAAAGTAGAATTTTAGCATTTTCTAAATGCATACAGTGCTTTGATAATGTCAAAATGAAATTTATTAATTAATCTTTATTATTTTTACACAAATATAAAAGATAAAGTGACGTCATTAATACATAAACAAAATAAAACAATATAAACAAAATAAAATCACACTTATCACTACAAATACATAAACAATACATAAATCACTACATAAACAAAATAAAACAATACAAACAAAATAAAATCACACCTAACACTACAAATAACTATATCCTAAACTAAGAACTAAAAAATATAGGTACATAATTGGGGTGTCTACCCTGTTGTTGAAATAAATAAATTAAATAAAAAAAAATTAAATAATATAATGACATAAAACTAATTAATTAAATAAAAAGAAAGGAAACGGTAGTTTAACAGGATCGTTGCTTATTATTCTAATCCCTTTAATATTGGTCCTTGCGTGGTTCTTTTTGTGCTTAAAATAATGGCAGGAGCTTGAAAACTCCGCTAAACAATTCTTGCATTTAAGTGGCTTTAGTAAAGTCTTTTGTGGGCCTCCATGCTCTTTTCGGTCCTGAATGAGTCCCCACAAACAGTGCACAATTTATAATTCGTGCCATATTTTTTCTTGGAAAGAGAGCCTATGTTTGTGGAACTCCGAGCTCTCGTTTCTTTTAATTTTTTGGCGATCTTGGCCATGTCCGTACTTTTGATATTAATGGGCACAAGCGAATTTGATATATCACTAAGAACATTGTCATTTTGAGAGTTTATTTCTGGATGATTTGATATTTCTTCACCGCCCATTGGGGACATAAAATTTTCATAGTACTCTTTTATTCTATGATGTAAATAATGCGGAAAAAATTCGTCCTTGTCAAATTTCTTACCACAAAAATCGCATATAACTTTAATTAAAATTTCGTTCGACAAATCGTCCCTAGCATGTAAAATGTTATTAAGATCCATTTCCTGTAAAATATAAAGAAAACAAAATTATTACCGAAAAGAGCATTGAGGCCCACAAAAAGGCTTTGCAAAAGCCACTGAAATGCAAGGATTGCCAAGCGGAATTTTTAAGGTCCTGCGATTTGTTTAAGCATCGAAAGGACCACAAATGACGATTGTAAATTTCTTCTTACTTCTAACTTTATATATAGATATTGTTGTAATAAAAAATTAAAATACAAATCTTAATCTGTTTATTTTTAGGTATACTTTTTAGCAGCTATCAAGTTATTAATCAAAAAATTGTTTGCTTCATGTCAAGCAAACACTTTTTATCCTGTCACCATTTTTTCCATATAATCAAAAATACATATTATTCAACATTTTTGATGTTTTTTCGTGTCTGTAATGCGAATCTCAAATGACCGTTTATCGAACAATGATGTCATGATCCATTATGCAACACTTTTCAATGCTATAAAGAAAAAATTTTGGAGCATACAAGTAATTTAAGAATTACAAGGCGCGATATTCATGTAGGTATTGTGTGTAAACGGTTTTACCGAACATAGGGAAAATAACACTAAGAAGATCAATTTTGTAGTAGGCTATGGACATAAGACCTAATGTAAATATGTATTGGATTACATAGCAACGGTTGACTATTAAGCGTAACTCGGATCCTGCTAAATAAAAAAAGTCATGAGGTGTCGTAAGACACCCAACAGAAGCTATGCTTCTTACGCATTGTATATAAAACCGAATTTATCAAAGATATAAAACAATACAATTAAAAGTTATTATTTTACCGCCATTTTGAAATCTGACGCCATTTTATTTTTTGTGTCTTAAACTCTCAAATATCAATTTTCAAAAGAATCGGATAATTTTTACAAAGAAGTATATACCTATGGCCGCCATTTTAAAATATCACGTCATTTTATTTTTTTGCGTTCTATAAAACTCGTCAATATTAATTTTCAAAAAGATCGGATAATTTTTACAAAAAAGTACATATTGCCGCCATTTTGAAATCGGATGTCATTTTATTTTTTTGTGTCCTATGAAACTCTCAAATACCGATTTTCAAAAGAATCGGATATTTTTTACAAAAAAGTACATATGGCCGCCATTTTTAAATATGACGTCATTTTATTGTTTTGTGTTCTATGAAACTTTTAAATAAAAATTTTCGAAAGAAACGGATAATTTTTTCAAAAATGTACACACGGCCGCCATTTTGAAATCTGACGTCATTTTATTTTTTTGCGTATTATGAAACTCTCAAATATCAATTTTCAAAAGGATCGTATAATTTTTAGAAAGGAGTAGATACTATATATTTCCGCCATTTTGAAATCTGACGTCATTTTATTTTTTTGTGTCCTATGAAACTCTCAAATATCAATTTTCAAAAGGATCGGATAATTTTTACAAAAAAGTACATACGGCCGCCATTTTGAAATCTGACGTCATTTTATTTTTTTGTGTCCTATGAAACTCTCAAATACCGATTGTCAAAAGAATCGGGTAATTTTTCAAAAAAGTACATTTGGCCGCCATTTTTAAATCTGACGTCATTTTATTTTTTTGTGTTCTATAAAACTCTCAAATATCAATTTTCAAAAAGATCGGATCATTTTTATAAAAATGTACATACGGCCGCCATTTTAGAAATCTGACGTCATTTTATTTTTTTGTGTCTTATGAAACTCTCAAATATCAATTTTCAAAAGGATCGTATAATTTTTAGAAAGGAGTACTACATATTTCCGCCATTTTGAAATCTGACGTCATTTTATTTTTTGTGTCCTATTAAACTCTCAAGTATCAATTTTCAAAAGGATCTGATAATTCTTACAAAAAAGTACATATGGCCGCCATTTTGAAATCTGACACCATTTAATTTTTTTGTGTCCTATAAAACTCTCAGATATTAATTTTCAAAAGAATCGGATAATTTTTACAAAAAAGTACACATGGCCGCCATTTTATTTTTTTTGTGTCCTATAAAACTCTCAAATATTAATTTTTAAAAGGATCGGATAATTTTTACAAAAGTGACGTTACACTACTTCGTGACGTGACGTTTCAATTTTTTAGTGTGCTTTATTTCCTTAGTCTGATTGTATTACATTTATCCGAAACGTTACCGGAGAAAGACCTTTTGCCTGTGAAAATTCAAAAGTACGATTTGCACCCGGATGAAAGCCGGGGTCAGCTAGTTACCATAATATTGTATTGTCACCGGAGCTACACATGTGTGCAAAATTTCAACTCAATCGGATCACGGGAAGTGGGTGAAAGTTCAAAAGTACGATTTACACCCGGACGAACCGGACCGGTCAGTTAGTTACCATAATATTGTATTGTCATCGGAGCTACACATGTGTGCAAAATTTCAACTCAATCGGTCGCAAGATTTGTAACAAATATACGGGACCAAGCTAAATAAAACCACCGTTTAAAAAACAAAGCATCTACTACCCACTTATTTTTGCGTGATGCCAGAACATACGTTTTTATTTGAGAATCAGTTCGGTTGCTTTTGCGTGATGCCAGAATATTTTAAACTCGCAGTCGCATAAGAAGTTTTTTACTTGAAAAAAAATCATGTAGGTAAGTCGGATCAGTGGTTCTCGAGTTATAAGCGTACAAAAGGACATACAGACAGAGAAAGTCAAATTGTTCGGGAAGGTATGAACGTCGAGAAATTTTGGTCCGATTCCTAGGTCTCGCCATCCGATCGACGTCAATAATTAGTTACAAGTCATTTTAACTCAGTAGGCCATGGTTTTTAAACTTAAATTCAAACATCAGCAGTCAAAAAATTGAATAACTATATTAAAATAATGCAATATAAGACAGAGCATACGCTATCTTCCAATTTTCATACCATACTGTACAGCAGACAAGGACAACCGAAATAAAACTCGGGTCGCAGTGCCAAAACCCTGCTGACAATATAGTGTATTTGCTAATACTGGCATCGTGGCTTTATTATGTGAACTTAAGTTTGTTTTTGAACAAAATAAAAAATTTAACCCCTTAATACATCCCTTAAAATAATATTTTTTTTCTTAATTTCAATATTTTTATCAATGCAACCTCGGTACCAAATTAAATACATCCTTCAGTAAGTAAAGCACTATCCACAAATTCCACAAATAAGTGTTTTCATAAAATTTGTAAGTCCGGTCCTGCCGGGCCGATTTTATTAAAATTTTAGCAGCACAATTTGATCATTACTAAAGGGTTAAATTTCAATTTTGAAACGATTCTAAGAATTTTTTCGGCATTTTTGGGCCCAAAAACATTTTTCAACCCCTAAAAACCACCCTTAAAATAGTCCGATTGGGCCCATTTTAAATAGGCTTCGTGCGGTGATGGATTTCAACGTGCCTACCAAATTTCGTCAAAATCAATTAACTCTTTCAAAAGTTATTGCCCGTACACACACACACACACACACACACACACACATATATATATATATACCGTGCGAGTTTTTTCAAAACGTACATAGGCTGTTTCACAATTTGAAATCGTGGTATAGATATTGTTAGAAACTATGGAAACAAATGTTTTTATTCACAATTTATTATTATTGAGTTGCGATAATAAATTTTATAAGTTCAGAGATTAATTTAATATTTTTTCTATAAAAAATGTACACCGTGGAAGAAAAGGTTCTTATGTACAATTTGTATTCTGGTGGAAATAGTTGTCGGCAAGTCTCTGCGTTATTTAGTGTGCAGTTTCCAGGCAGACCAGATAAATACCAACAATGTCTATACCACAATTTTAAATTGTGACACAGTCTATGTACGCTTTGAAAAAACTCGCACGGTATATATACACATACATACATACATATATAAACAGACTTTTCCAAAAATGGTGCCAAATTGTTCAGGAGGCTATGAAACGTCGAGAAATTTTGGTCCGACCCCTAGGTCCCGCCATCCGACCGACGCCAATAGTGTATGTGCCATATGGCAAATACACTAATAAAAAAATGCGTCGAGGACGATCGCCAATAACTTCAATCCAGGAGTCACAAATACGAGACTATTCTTGGCGAACACCTGTATTAATTGCTGTGTAACTAATTTTCTTCCTAAAAACTTATCCAGCAAAATTCATACAGTACTGTATCAGCATTGACGTCAGACTGTCAATTATTTCAGGACCGGAATAACCATGTCGGGGTCCCTAGGCAATGCAATACTCGGGGCCCTTTTTCGACGCATGCTTCATACTTCATACTTACAGACCAGAACCATCTAGTATCGAGTAGTAGAATTAATAATATGGATACGTTACGTAGCGTATTATATGATTCATACAATACGCTACATAACGCATCCATATTATTAGTTCTACTACTCGATACTAGATGGTTCTGTTCTGTAAGTATGAAGTATTTCATCAACTGACAGCATGCGTCGAAAAAAAGCAATAATACTTATTGTCATTGAGGATACAAATTTTCCAATTAAATTTTCACTCTATGAAACATTTTCAATTTCCTTTGTGCGCGCGCGGGGCCCCTAGGTAGTTGCCTACTCTGCCTAATGGTTAATCCGGCCCTGATAATAATACATCAGCCTGTAACGCTGTAACAATGCAAAAACTATAAGTCCACTTCTCTAGATTAAAAAAACAAATCTCAGTTTTTCTTCAATCTTTTAATTGTTCACACGTTGCATTCGTCCACTCTGACGATCAAACTTCAACCAAACGCGTACAGATCTCTACCAATATTTTCAGTATTTCTCTTAGTCGCACTCACTCCTACCAACGTTATCTTTCAGTTCGACTCTCTCGTACCCGTTCTCAACATAGCCAAGACTTGCTCTGGCTGTCTGTAGTACGATACGTAAACAGCGCTAGTTGGACTCCAAACGTCGCCGCAGCCCAACTACCTGTCTTATTCTAGCATACAGACTCTTATGGCCAATGCATCCTCTGCGTCGCACTACTGTGTCGTAAAAATTAATACTCACTACATATAAGTAGCTAAATATTATAACTTATTACTAGCGGTACCTGCGTGTCTAGCCCTCCGCTTTACGACGGGAATTAACATGTTTACAAGGCAAATACACTAAAATTCTCTCTGAAAAAAATTGGTATATTATGCAGTTTCGCTTTTGACCACAAGGATGTAATAATACAGTAGGGTCTGATCGAAATCGGAAAAAAATGTCCTTTTGTTAAGAAATTACTTTACAGTTTTACTGTATAGTATTATTTGTGACATCCTTGCAGTGAATGATGAAGTGACCCTAAAAACAAACATCACGACTCAGGAAAGTCGATTTAGTAACGAAATTTAAATCATTTAATTTTTATTTTGAATTTCCCATCTCGAATGGGGGCATAATCAAACAATTGAAATTAATAAAAAAAATTTGAAAAACGGTTGACCCTGCAGGCCATCCTTGCCTGAAACTTCCTTCTGTCTAGTTTTGGTATTATCCATAAATAATGACCAAATGCACAGAATAGCTTTAGCCACAAAAAGAATTGAGATTGTGACGTTGGATTTTTGGGGGTTGTTTCAATAACGCAGAGATTTAATTTAATTTCTTGTTCTTTTATTTAAAATTCAAAATAATAGTTTATTTACAAAAACAAATATACAATTTGTACAAACAGAAACGTAATTTTCAATAGTTCATTAACATACAGTTCAAAATCATTTAAGTTCATTAATCAGTTCATTTTGACAATCAATACATAATCAAGTTCGGTTCATTTTGTTCATTAGATCAGTTCAATTTAACAAGCATTAAAACAATCAGTTTATTACATAATTAGTTTCGCGTAACAATCGTTCAAGTCAACAATCAATCCTTTACAACAATCGGTTCGTAACGGTCGTTCTGTGTGGCGTGATGTGATCGTCTAGAGTCGTGAGCGTCGGTCGGTCAATGGGATTTGTAGGAAAAGAGTGGGCTGGAAACAGTGGCGCAGAGCTCTGACGCGGTCAACGCCCGCTTTTCAGGGATGCGCTACGGTTAGGGAAGGAACAACAGTGGCACTGAGCTCTAGTGCGGTCAGCGCCCACTCTTGCGGGGAGAGGTAACAATTGTGTAGAGCGCCAGTGCGGTCAGCACCCGCTTCCTGGCGATACACAATTGTTGCAGATGGGATGACAGTAGCAAAGAGCTCCAGTGCGGTAAACACTCGCTTCCTGGAGGGTATGTCACTGCCGGGACGAAGGAAAAAGATTTATAGTGCAGTTTCGTCAGCGATCTATATCTATAAGATATATTGTTTGATCTGAGCTGTGTTCCGTCTGCTCTCCAGTCTCAGGTCTAGCGGCGAGGGCAGGTAGCCAGTAGGCGTACCGTTGTACATGCGAACGTTCTCACAAAAGTTTTATAAAAATTACAAAAGTCGATAGAGTGTATAAATAGTGGTCTACAGAGGCATTGTATTTTGTATGGCTGTATACTGGTCTGTAAGTAATACTGTAATAGTGTGTACAAAAAAAAATTGACACTGTTACAAGATCTAACTGGGTGCCAGGTTTTCACCTGGCAAGTTTTCATGTTTTATATTACAAACTAGCGGTACCCGTCCGGCTTCGCAAGAATGGTATGAATGTATGATTTAATAGCGGTCACTCGTTGGTCCGCTCACGTATATTTAGTATATTGTTGATTTATTATCCCCCACCCGCGAGATATTCTCCCCCTGCGAAGCGAAGTATTTATTTATATATAATACTATCCACCCCCGCAAGAATCTCTCCCCCTGCGAAGCGAACTCGAACTGGTGGTAAGTTTTAACGGTCGTTTGCGTTTTAATAGCATACAAATAACCATATAAGCAAAAAGGCAATTATTTCGATATTATAGACAGACTATCCCATTTCACCCTCGTAGAGGTTGATTTTCGAAAAATCCTTTCTTAGTGCATTTCTACACCCTGTAAGGAACTTTATTTCATCTTTCTATATGTGAAGCCAGATTGAATGCATCTGAAAAGTGGTGCATCAGAAAAATGCTAAAAATAAAGTGGACGGAGAAATTAAGCAACGTTGAAGTATTCCGTAAAGTGAAATATGAAAATTGAACGAAAAAAGTCACAGACTAAAACGCCTTCGCCCTCCACTAAAAGAGACGCCCCTGATTTTAATAACCAACAAAAGCGGTCAAGTGCGTGTGGAACTCGCGCTACGAGGGTTCCGTACCGTTACAACAATTAAATTAGGTAGATGCATATTCTGTGAAAATTTCAACCGGCTACATGTTACGGTTCCAAAAATACAGCCTTTAAAAGCTTTTTTCCGTTTTTTGTGTGGGGACCCCTTTAATTTTTACTTTTTGTGATTTTCGGATTTTTTCCTTTACTTGTGTTGCGAGACCTTACTTTTTGCCAAATTTCATGATTCTAGGTCAACGGGAAGTACCCCCTTTAATTTTTACTTTTTGTGATTTTCGGATTTTTCCCTTTACTTGGGCTGCGAGACCTTGCTTTTTGCCATAATCATGATTCAAGGTCAACGGGAAGTATAAGGGGCCAACCACTCCCTGTGCAGTACAATTGGTTCCAAAAAGGAAATTTAATAAAGCCACCCACAACCGGCCTGTCTCGGATGGAGGTCCTAGTAGAGTTGGGAGTGGCACACAAACCGCGGCCGTCCGCATGGTGTGGACGGACGACCTTAAGCGTGACCTTCTGGCATGTCACGCCAACAGTAACCCTTCGCAAAGAGGTACATGGCACGGATGCATTCTGTTTGGTGCGAGATGCATCCAGAACTTGCGCATCTCTCGGCCCAAAATCTTCGAGACCATGTCAACCACTTGCGAAGGAGTGGTTTTGACCCGGAACCGCCTCATCCAGTGGCAGCTACGCCGCCGAGTTCACAAGCGGCCACTAATGTCGCACCACGTTCTCCAGCTGTCATTGTTGATAATGATTTTAAATCGTGGTTCCTGACCATAATTAGCGCCAATATTGACTTGAAGGACAGGCAGCGATCAGTTCATCATAAATTATCGCTGCGGCCCGCCCATCTGGCCGAAATGGATGGAGTTTTAGAAGAGTTTCTTTCAGACGATTCTGACCTTTGGACTGTAGATTGCGCCGTTTACGCTGCAGCTAATGTATTAGCTACTCCTGCACTTTCTAGACATGCAGGAGATAAGTCTGGGCAGCGTATAAAACAACTGGACGCAAAGATAAAGTCAGCAAGGCAGTTGGTGTCCAGGATTCAGTGTGTGACAGAGTATTTATTATCAGGCCGTAAGTTTACAGCCAAAGTCCGACGCATTGCGCGTTCTCTCAGGGCACAGTACCACACACTGAATAAAACCACGTTGCAGACCATCAAGCAGCATGGCCTGGACAAGATACGGGCGCTAACTTCTGCCAAGAAGAAGTTAGTAAGGCGTAGCAGGGCTATAAAGGAGAACGCCACCTTTAATTCATGTCCTTCCCGTCAACTGCCATTGAGGTCGAGAGTTTCTGAAAGGGGATCTACGAGACTAAGCCTCCACTAAATGAAGATACTCCAGCTATCCATTTGTTTAGGCAGTACTGCAACCGAAACTTGGAGGATGATGAAGTGCCATTGTCAGTCAGTGAGGCAGATGTGAAGAATGCCTTTTCAGGCAAAAAGAGTTTCTCAGCTCCTGGTACAGATGCTGTTAACAACTTTTGGTGGAAAAAGTTCCCATCCACACATAAGCATCTAGCTCGCATCTTCACATCTATTGTTACAAGTATGGAGCCTATACCAACTTGGCTGACAGAATGCCGCACTGTTCTCATCCCCAAGAAAAGAAACTTATCTGATCCGAAAAATTACCGTCCGATAACCTGTCTCAATACTGTATACAAAGCGTTCACTTCCATCCTTAATGAACGCATCCTGCGACATATCGAGCCGATTTGGAGAGACGTTTATGAGCAAAGAGGCTCTAAGCGTGGCGTTGCAGGTTGTAGGGACAATCTGTTGATTGACAGATGCATCTGTCAAGATGCTGTCCAATACAAACGTAACCTGTCAATGACTTGGGTGGACTATAGAAAAGCGTTTGACACTACGTCGCATGATCTTTTGATCATTTTACTTAAGTGTTTGAAGGTCCACCCCGACATAGTGAGATGTATAGAACACCTACTACCACTCTGGAGGACGCGCTTTATCATAACATCCGGTAAGCGCGTTGTGACAACAGATTTGGTATCATACCACCGGGGGGTATTTCAAGGTGACAGATTGAGTCCCCTCCTTTTCTGCATCTCATTATTGCCTATCTCCATCTCGTTGAGGCGTGGCCGTGGGTATATGTGCGGTGTCCCATCAAATCGGAGGCACAAAGTCACCCATTTATTTTATATGGATGATTTGAAACTTTACGCCTCGAGCGCCACAGATCTAACTCTGGCGTTAAACATCGTGCAAGTATACAGTGAGAATATCGGTATGGCATTCGGATTAGATAAGTCTGCAGTTCTGTACATCATAAAAGGACGAAATGGGAACTACGGGGAAGACGTGCAACTTGTTGATGGAAGCGTCATTCACCATCTTGACGCCGGAGAGTCCTATACGTATCTGGGTGTGAGTGAGAGTCACGTTCAGGACGTAAAAGTCGTCAAAGAGACTCTCTGCAGCAAGTATCGACGGATCCTGCGGCAAATCTGGAGTTCAGAGTTGTCGGGGAAGAACAAAGTCGCTGCTACGAACATGCTTGCTGTACTAGTCCTGTTCTATACTTTTGGAGCATTCAAGTGGACGGTTAACGAGTTGCAACAGCTTGATAGGGGCACCCGAAAAATGATGACCATCGTCTGTTCCTCGTTTGTACCTCCCGCGTCATCTCGGAGGAAGAGGATTACTCAGCCTGGAGTATCTTCAAAACAGAATAGTACTGGGTACTGCTATTGCTGTTTGTAACAGTTCGGACCCGCTTCTACAGCTCGTGCGTGATCACGAATATGCGGGTGTTGGGGCGTTTCTGTTTCAAGCAGAAAACAGAGCAGCAAATGAACTCAGTCTTGCTTTTGACTTCAGTTCCGCTAGAAAACGTAGAGATGCAGCGTTTGTATCTCTAACGTCAGATCAAGCAAGACATACAATAAAGAAGGCAGAGCAAAAAATCCTGCTCAAACAGCATACCGATAAACCGATGCATGGGATTTATTATAAGAACATAGATACGTGCGGTTTATCGAAGGATCTGACGTTTGCCTTCCTGAGGTCAGCTGGACTGAAGTCTGAAACTGAGGGATTTTTTTTGGCGTGTCAAGACAGCGTTATCAACACTCTCGTGTACCGCCGTATTGTTATGGGTGCGGAAGTAACAGATACTTCTTGCAGAGCATGTCGATCGCATCCAGAGACGCTCAAGCATCTTTTGTCGGCATGCAGTTATTATGCAAGTTGCGCCTACATCCATCGCCACAATGCTGCTCTAAGAGTCCTTTATTATCACCTAAGGTATTGATAAAACTCCTGTTCTGCCTTATGTTCCCGGCGATATTGAGTCCGTTGTCGAGAATGAATCATGTAAGATTTTCTGGAATTATTCATTCAGTACTACCAGGCAACTTTCAGCTACAAAGCCTGATATAGTTCTCCTTGATAAGACTACGCGACTTATGTATGTAATCAAGTTCTCAGCTCCTGCTGAAACGAACATAGCCGCGAAGGAGACTGAGAAGCGGACAAAATATCAAGATCTTCTCTTTGAGCTTAGGAAGCAGTACCCAGACTATTCTGTTAAATTAATTGTCCTTATAATTGGTGTTCTTGGTGGAGCCAAACCTTCACTGTTGGCAAATATAAAAGCTATCCCGGCATGTCAGCGTAATGCTGAGTCAATAGTCTGCCGCATGCAAAAGGCTGTACTTATTGGGTCGCTCCGTGTACTCCGTGCGCACGACCCAAACACACTGTAATCGCCCATTACATGGTTTGAAACGCGGTTATAGTTTCACCTTGCTCCGCAAGTATCCCTTGTGTGACGGTGACGAACCTGAAGTTTAGGGTGCTTGTGGATGCAAAATTCTTAAGGAATTCTTCCTTCTCCATAATAATAATAATACTTTTTGTGATTTTCGGATTTTTTTCTTTACTTGTGCTGCGAGATCTTGCTTTTTGCCAAATTTTATGATTCTAGGTCAACGGGAAGTGCCCTATAGATTTTTAATGAGATGCAAAAATGGCCGTATCTTTTGATTGCGTTGACCTAGAAGCTTAAATTCTTTACAACTTTAAGGGACCGTAGACTTTAGTATTTCGTATAAATTTCAACTTGATATCTCTATCCGTTCCTGAGAAAATAGGTCTTAAAAGACGGACACCCAGCGAGCCAGCCAGCCTGACGGACAAATGAGTGATCCTATAAGGGTTCCGTTTTTTCTTATTGAGATACAGAACCCTAAAAATGAACTAGCGCATCTAATTTAGCATGAAAAATTAAGCAAATTCGTCGAAATGTGTCTATTTATCTTTTACCGTTCTTCAAATAATAAAAAAAAAACTTATGTGTAAAATTGTAACATTTTTAAAATCAAATGAGTGTTTATAATTTAAAGACTGAGTGACTAATGAAGTGTACTCAGTATTATATTGTTTTGTTTGTCTGACATAATAGTAATTTATGCAACTAGTGGCTTATTTGACGGATTATATGACAGTCGCGACTTTCCGATACGAGCCTAAGGTTATGTTGCATTTACACCAGAACGAGTGCGGCAATCACACGAGTTCTGGTATAAATGCAAAATAGCCTTAAGAGAGTATTGTAAAGTCGCGACTGTCATAATAACCAGTCACTTAAGCCACTATTTATCGATTTTTATAGTATAACTTCTAACGCGTGGTACACGTACCCACTTTTTTTAATAGATTTTTTCTTAATTTATTACATTTGGTCGTTACACAAAGATTCACATATGGAACTGATTTCAGTAGTTAATATTTACCACGAATAACATATGATACTGTATTCAACTTTATCGAATAGTTATAAAGTTACCTGCAAAAAAATGATACCCCCCTCCAACTTCATAAAATGAAAAGGTCGACCGTCGCTGGTATACGATGTCTAGGTCTCGCCATCCGACCGACGCCAATAGTGTGTGTGCCATATTATGGCAAATACACTAATGATTAAAATTGGCAATCCTTTATTCGCTTTTGTACCTTACTTTTCTATTTCGTTTTTTTCCTTTTTAACAATTTGAAATATTAATATTCTGTAAGGTGTATTCTTATGGCAGTCAGTGGCCGAAAATAAGTAAATAAATTAATATAAACAGATTTTTTTTCTTTTTCTTCTAGGGTTCGAGTTGAATACTATGTCAACGAAAACACATTTAAAGAACGCTTGCAACTTTATTTTATTAAGAACCAACGTTCAAGTAAGTAATAGTTTTTTTTACATAATATATTGTTGTATTGTTGTAGAGATATATAAAAGTCATCTTTTAAAAAAATCTCCAAGTCTTATATTATAAACACATAAAAAAGTGTTATCAGCTCTTAGTCTAAAAGTGACGAATCTGACAGCCGCCATTTTACAATACTCTCCTAAGGTTATGTTGCATTTTAACCATGTATGTCTTGTTGGATCTTCATATTATTATGCATTCTTGCATTTCGTGACTGTCTGCAAAATCATAACTTCCCATGTGAAAGCAGTCAAGGTGTCAGGCATGGTAATATGAATAATAGGACTGACTTCTGCCTGCAAAGGGCAGTTAATAATCATTTGAGTTCATATCAAGATTATTATCAATGTTCATTAATAAACAAAAAATTAAAATTAAAGTTAAAGTTATAAAAATTTCTTACACCCCCTTTTCAAGATGGCGGCCAAATGGGGTAGCCGCCGATCCCAAAAACTATTTTTTAAACTTACAGCCCTCCCCACGCAAGAAAAAAACCTTGTTCTACCTAAAATGCAAACGTAGCCTAAAAAAATTTAACATTTCAATGGGGTACTTATATTTTACCCCTATACGCGCACTGGGGGAGGTTTCGGAGATAGTCTGAGGGCCGTTTCGTATGAAATAAAGTATGCTGAATCCAATGAGACTACCTCCAAGACTGTGCGAGGAACGATTGCTGAGTTACAGGCGTTTTGTCCCTGAAAGTTAAGCAATCACCCTGTTTAGGGGCCCGGTCGCGGGGCCCAAAATGGCTCCACTTCTTAAATTGAAGATATGGGTCCGACCAACATTCATACCGAGTAGTATCTCTCTATCACAAAGTGCAAGGTTGAAACGCTTAACTGTCTCACTATTACTCGTGTCGCAAAATCGCAACTGTCGTATATTAAAATTATTTCGTTACCTAAGCCACTTCTTGCATAAATTATCGTACAAATACAAAAATTTATCTATTATTATCAAACCGTTGAAAGTTGGACTAATACAATAATATTATTCTGTATTACAGGTCTTCGCATTCGCATTGCAAATTTACTATTCAAATTGCTCACGTGTCTTTTGTACATATTTCGTGTTGTCTGGGACCAAAACCCTATCGAAGCTGCCTGGTAAGTTGCAAAATAATAATTATGTTTTCGACACCGTACAGTTTTTCTTAAAATAATAGTTGATTGTGTATTTAGGGCGTAATGAAGTATATTTTTGACGATGTGTGGCATTATGTTAAACGAGCGCAGCGAGTGTACAGTCACACGAGTCAAAATCGCACTGCGCCCTAGATACACACTGTATTTTTTGTACTACACCCTATACAATATCTAAAATGACCTTTAGGGTATGCCTTTTCATTGCTCCAAATTTTATGCTTTTATACAAGAGTGAAAAATTCGGCAGTTTTTTCTAGCTAAGCCGCTGCACTAGCAGCGGAGTTCACTAAGGCGTCCCGCTTTGTTATATTATTCACAACCTCGCAGGTTCGAACCCAGCTGGAGTAATATGAAATAATATTAAAATGGTTGAATTTTATTTTATAACGCTTTATTATCAAAAGTAATAAATTGAAAAAAAAAATTACTTTGGCGAAAATGAAAAAAATACCGAGCGAATAGGTACAAAATAAAAGAATAAATGACGATGAATTTAAAAATAGGGAAAAAGAAAAAATGTCGAAAGAATGCAAAATAAAAGAACCAATGACGATAAATTTAAAAAGAATGTCGAAAGAATCCAAAATAAAAGACTGAATGATGATGAATATAAGAATAAAGAAAATGAAAAAAATACCGAGCGAATACAAAATAAAAGAATAAATGACGATGATTTTAAAAATAGGGAAAAAGAAAAAAATGTCGTAAGAATGCAAAATAAAAGAACCACTGATGATGAATATAAAAATAAGGAAAAAGAAAAGAATGTCGAAAGAATGCAAAATAAAAGATTGAATGATGATCAATATAAAAATTATGAGAATGAAATAAATATTGAAAGAATAAGATATTTGAGACAAGATGAAAATTATAGAAATGTCGAAAGGGGAAAAGATAAACAAAATAAACAAGAAAAAAGAGAAAATGATTTTCTAAGATACAGAAAAAATATTTATAACAATTTAATAAGACTTAAAGATAATCCTTCAGTAAAATTACAATTAGATTTTATAAAAGCTCGTGTTGTTACTCCGACATTTATATGTTGTTGTTGCGAAGGTCTCTTTTTCCGGCGTTTAGTTGTTCAGTTAAATGTTAAAAAAATAATTGAAAAAAATAATGCAGACTTTTGTAATAAAATTAATAATTTCAAATCAGGTTTTATTTGTAACACTTGTAAAGACTATGCTTATCGTAGCAAAATACCAAAATTGTCAACGAGTATTGGTTTAAAATTTGCTGTAGTACCACATTGTTTAAAACGATTAACACCGTTAGAAGAAAGAACAGTAGCAACAATAATTAATTTTATGCAAATTAAAGCATTAAAACCTTATGCGTTAAATCCTCAATTAGGTTTAAAAGGAAGTGTCGTAAATATACAAAGTTGAAATTAACGATATGTTACAAGTATTGCCAAGAAAATTTAATGAAATGCAAACAATACAAGTTAAATTAAAAAGAAATGCAACTC
Source organism: Mongoloraphidia duomilia (assembly GCA_039654895.1). NCBI lineage: Eukaryota > Metazoa > Arthropoda > Insecta > Raphidioptera > Raphidiidae > Mongoloraphidia > Mongoloraphidia duomilia. Next base: position 31,818,428 of record CM077518.1, on the reverse strand, counting down.
ATAAAAGTGATTATATTTTTGAATGTATTCGTCCTGCATTTGTATGCGAAGCTCTGAAATATTTAATTACGACACAATTATACATAAAACACAAAATCCAAATTGATAAAACATACTTTCATAGATACGAAAATTATGTTGATATAGAAATTGATTTTATAGTTGACGAAAATGATAAAAACAATGAACAATTTGAAGCTAATAATAACATTAGTAATGAAAACTTCAGTGATCGTAATCAATTTGAAAAAGTCATTGAAAATATTAATTTTAGTCAGATAAACAATAATGATGAAGTAGGTATTATTAATTGATAGAAATGAAGAAACTGCTAATCTAGCAAAAGTTATTGCACCAGGTCAAGACAAGCACCCAATGTGTTGACATAAAATTAGAGATGTAGACGAATTGTGTTTTCTCAAAATATTTGCCGGTCATACCTTTAATGTGCCATAATTTATAAACTATACAGATCGAGCAAAATCCGAAGCTCGGCGACACGATCGTCATTCATGTATTCCAACAAGAATTTTGTTTATGGCCAAAAAGAAATTGGAAATGACGTGTTTCGCTAATATTAACGTGTGTTTAAGAAAAACAAAAAAAAATAATAATGGTCTAATTAACGCCGGAAATATATTAGATCAACGTTTTATGGACAATTTAATAAAATTTGATGAAGGTTTTCGATTTCTCAAACAAATTCGATCTACACCGGCATATTGGGAAAGCAGAAAAAAAGAACTACTTGCGATGATTAGACAGCTAGGCAAACCAACGTTTTTCCTGACATTATCAGCTGGTGAAACCAAATGGCCAGAGTTGCTACAAGTACTGAAAAAATACGCTGAAAATGCTAAAACAATATCCATTGATACTGCTTATAAATTAGACAATCATGACAAAAGCGAATTAATCAGAAATGATCCCGTAATGTGTGCTCGATATTTCGATTATAAAACAGACAAATTAGTGTTCTTACTAAAAAAAGAAGAAAGTATTTTTGGTGAATGTAAAGTGGAGGATTCTTATGAACGTGTTGAATTTCAACAGCGAGGAAGTCCTCACGAACATATTTTATTGTGGCTGAATAATTCACCAAAATATTGTAATAAAATCATAAAACCGATGTGGAAAGTGAACGCAGATGTGTCTCATTTATTGACCGTTTTATTACATGCAAATATGACGAAAATGATCCATACATTGACTTACAAACATAGCCTCACTTGTTATAAAGGCCAAAAATTTAAGCAATGTAGATTCAATATACCATATCCAGTTATGAGACAAACAATGCTGTTAGAGCCATTAGCAGAACATGAAATTTCGACAAAACAGTTTAAAAACATAAAAAGTTTAATGGGCTTTTTTTACAAAACAAATTTCTTAATAAATAAATAAATTAAACATTACCGAAGAAGAGTACATTTTATCAATCCGCAGTTCGTTGAAAAGAAAGCAGGTTTTCCTGCAACGTTCAAGTTTAGAGGTTGGCATAATTAATGCTTATAACAGAGATATCTTACACTTATTTGAGTCAAACATCGATTTACAATTTGTCATCGATGAATATGCTTTGGCATCTTACATAATCAATTACATTTCTAAAATTGATGCTGGTTTATCAAAACTTTTACAGGAAGCCGCAGCCGATTGTGAAGATGGTAATCAAAGCATCAAAGACAAATTTCGGAAAATATCTAATGTATTTTTAAATAGTAGTTTGATGTCAGCTCAAGAAGCAGCACTGCAGCATACCACGTCTTATCATTACTCTTATCAAAAAAGTAGAAAGTCGATATTTATAAACACCAGTCCCGCCAGTGAGCGTGTGCTGGCACACAAATCGAATACTGATTTACAAAAATTGGAAAAAGATTCCACTGAAATATTTATGGATGATGTCTT